>WAAD01029146.1:203249-218336 GCA_013389945.1 Fregata magnificens | reverse complement strand
AAGAAATCCCAATCCTCTTAAAGTCTTCCCCAAGCAGTATCCTGCTACCAACCAGAAAAACAAGATACTGAATTTGAGTGTTCCAGGGAGAGACTTTCTCTAAAGAAGGGAAATGTGTAAAGAGAGTGACTGAAGTAATCTTCAGAATTATTTCTGATTTATTTGCATTTTTTTTAGAGGAATGAAGGACAAGACTTGTTGCTGACTTTAACCATGTAGGTGTTGGACCTGAGCTAGTCTGGGCTCCTTCTACAGTCAAAGGGATGAGAGGCAGACAGCCACCAAGATGGGGTGATTCCTCTTGGCTCCCCTAGTTATCAGTTTTAGGCAAACTCTTTGCAAATGCTTCTTTCTCCACATTGACTTGAGAGGGAGTTGGATGTGAAATTTAAATTGGATGATGAAGTTTCAGAGAGCTAATGCCAGGAGAGATGAATTCCATCTCTGGTTTCTGGTCTGTACAAGTCAGTTCTAGGTACTCTCTGCCCTTCTCTTTGAGCATCTTCCTTTCAAAGGTCATACAACTGACAGTGTGCATGGTGGTTTGTGATCACGTGGAGTTAAAACAAAAACCAGTCACTGTGTTACCATTCCTTCTTACCTCACACAAATCTTTTGTATTTTAAAAAGCAATTTAATTAACCCACCTGTCCCCTTATCTCCTATCCTGTTTGTACTCACCTGTTTCCCTATCTGTAGTCAATCTGTTTTCATGTGTGTCTACTTATATAATCATTAATCCAATTCCTTTAATTTCAGCTCAAAAAGGAACACAGTTTAACATGTTTCTCATCATGTGTTGTGTTCTGCACCTGGAGCGGTTTGGGGGTATTTTGGGGTTTAGTTTTGGGGTGGGGGGGTTGCTTTGTCTGCATTGCAGTTTGCCTCCAGGCATTTACAGTGTCTGATTAAAGCCTTCCCCCTCCTGAAGGACAGCAAAAAGCTTTGCAAGAAGGAACAAGTGAGATGCTTTTTCTGGTCGTGGCAGGCTGAGAACAGACCACCGCACTAGAACAAAAGAAAGCAAACCAGAACCAGCAGCTATAATTACACAGTACACAGCTGGGGGTAGGACCCAGCACATCCATGTTTGTACAGTATATATACAAATTTTTTTTAACTCTTCCAGACTCTTTTGAAAAATGAAGCAATGGGTTAAATTTAGCACAGTCATTGGGAAGCTCACTTCACGTCCTCCAAACTGGGTGCCGGGCCCCACCACCAGCGTGGATGTGCAGCTACAGCTGCCTGGGCTGTCTCCTTCAAGAGAGGCCAGTCTTAGCAGGTGAAATTCATGCTCCCTGTCGTTTGGACAGTGTCCAAATGTGCAGGAGGTAATCAGAGAGCTGTAATTCAGGAGGCGCATTCAGGACAGTGACTATGTCAGAACCCTCCTTGTTTAGACAATGAGCAGTAGTGGATACTAATAACACAATTCTATGTCTCTCTTATTTTCCTTTCACGTAAAAGCAAAATCCTTCCCCGATACCACAGGCAGAATCATTTTCAACCCTATCATTAATGTTTCTTGTGCTTCTCATCTGGAAGAACCAACCCGTCCTAATGTGAGCTGCTGTTGCTCCTGCTGCCATTATTACATTATTACCATAATGTTCCATACATAATGTTCCATTATGGTAAGATTTTCCATAAAAGGAGGAGCTATAATTAATTGTGATAAATACTTGCGGTTATTTGGTTGTTTTTCTGTTTCATTGATCAATAGGAAATGTACACAGCATCCTCATACTGCCTGTACTTCTGTAATAGAGCATCTTACGTGTTTTTTATAAACTAGATCCATTCTCCCTCTTTTTTCCAAAGCCTTAAAAAAATGGCTTAAAAAGTGGCTTAAAAAAATACTACCACCAAGAGTCCAGTCTGGATGAGCCCATAAATGTGGCCAAAGAGAACACACATCTTATGTCATGTCGTGGTACATGTGGAATCAGACCTGCTTCAGCTGAAGTCTGCATGGGAAACTTCTTTAGTCTCAAAAGGCCCTTGCTTTTCTGTGTTTTTTGCTCCATGCCTAGTGACAAATAAGGGACAGTTGCACAGCTCCCCGTTTATTTCCCTCCTGGGAGGGAAGGAGTGTGGAAATGCACATCGTACTTCCCACTGTTTTCAAGCTGTCTGTATGCTATACACTTTATCTGTATGTTGGTGGACCTGTGTGTCTTTGGAGAGTCTTGGGTGCCTCTGGGAGAACCTGAAAGAGCTGCTTGAACAAAAGCTGGCAGGTCTGGCCACTGCCCAATCGAGGAGGTCAGCATGGCAGCAGGCGAGCCACTGGCTTCTCGTTGGGATACTAGAAGCAAGCTGGGCATTGGGAATGTCACACAACATTATCTTATCCACAGCATTCCTCTCATCAAAGGGAAAAAAACTGGATTCCAGGGAAGTCCTTCAACTCTAATCAATGTAAATAATATTTTACTTGGGGACATCTAGTGGAAGAATAATAAACTGCATATGCTACATAGCCCTTATCTGTGCTAGAGCTGGCTGGGAGACTGAAAGTTGTCCTGCAAGTACATACAGTTTGTAATGGAAAAATCCCCACCTTCAAAACAATCCTGTGAAGAGGAACAGAAAGAACTGCAGTGTATATCTCCTTAATTTAATTTTAAAAGTTATTCTACAAAATCTCTAATTTTTGCTGTTCTCAAACTGGTAAAGATTGAAAAAACAAAGTAAAAATTTCGAGAAACCCATCGTTTGGGGAAAAATAATTATTTTTACGAAATTGGGAGAAAGTAATTTAAAAATATAAGGTGGAGAATGTTCTTGCTTTTTTTTTCAGCCTCAACTTCAGTGAGACCTCGTTTGCAGATTGAAGTGATAATAAAGTAAATAAGGGAAATGATGAAATTGTTTTGGAAACAAGAGCCTACTTTTTGGCTCGCATTTGTGCAGTATTACTAATAGGGGATGCCTGGCATGACTAGGTCTCCTTGGAATCGCCAGTAACGATGGGAAAGTATAATTTTTAAGTTGTGTCCTGTGTTGCTGTGCCCAAGTGCTTCACAATGGTTGCAAGTCCCAGAGAAACCTGAGAAACCTGAAGTTCATGCTGTTCTTTAGCAGCAAATTTGTTCGATTTCCAAATGAGCAAATACATTTCTTGCTCTTTGCCATAAAAGTAAAGTAAGGAGGAATATTTGTACCCAACTAGAGACACTTAAAAGGCAAGTGAAATGGTGGTGGAAGGCAAAG
Organism: Fregata magnificens; assembly: GCA_013389945.1. Classification (NCBI taxonomy): domain Eukaryota; kingdom Metazoa; phylum Chordata; class Aves; order Suliformes; family Fregatidae; genus Fregata; species Fregata magnificens. The sequence continues at coordinate 215,117 of WAAD01029146.1, read as the reverse complement.
GAATGGTTGAAGCATGGGGTCTGTCACACGCTACCTGACCTTGCTTCTCCAGCCCACTCAGCCCTGACACAGACAAGACCATATAGCAAAATTCTTTGCTTGTTTTTCAAAAAAATCTGCAAACTTCAAACGTTCCATTTTACTGTTACCATCTCTGGGATGGCCATTCTTGGATAACTGTCTTGGGAAGCTTGACCTTCTCTGTTAAGGTTAGAGGAGCCTTCAAGGAAAAGAAATACAGTAATAGCTGAGAAGCTTTTGTTCTTTTTGTGCTCCTCTGCTTTGATGTAAGCATTTGCTGGGTGCATGTACCAGCTTATCTAACACCTCCTCAGTCAGTGGTTTTATATCTAAGGTTATCTGAAGCCTGCCAGAGAATTAATAGATATGTCTATTTACAACTACAAAACAGGTGAAATGGGAGCAATTCCTGACCACATTCCTTAATGGGACATTAGCAAGTGCACTTAACTTGGGCAAATGAATTACAAAAGCTCTCCTAGCTCCTTGTAGGTGCTTTCAGGGACAAAATGAAGCTAGAGCAGGAACTGCTGAGGAAGTTGCAGCGAGGCAGAGCTAATCTGTAACCACAGGGAGATCTGAGGACTGGTTAACCAAAGCAGAGTTTAGCAAAGGTCAGAGATCTCAGCTTGTGGACTGTGGATCCAACAATTCTTATATTGGCTCTGAGGTAGGAGTAGTTGATCTAACAATTATTATTTTCCATCTTGAGCTTGTAGGAGGCTGACTCTTTCCAACTTTTATTTTTCTCCTTTTGGCATAATGAGGTGGATAAAAAACATGAATGTTCTCTATCAGAATCCTTTCTTGACACTCTCACATGCTCCTAAGTATGTCATCAGTTGCACTCGGAGTATTAAGTCCCTGCTGCCAATACACGAGCAAAGGTTTCGGAAAGAGTTGAATTGGAAAAGAGGTGGGATCAGGCTCGCCCACATAATTTTCTTTTGTGCCAGTGCTAACAGACGTTTCGAGTTAAAGTAAGAAACAGCCAGGAAAAATGTGCAGATGCTTAATTCTCTGCAGGATTTATAATATTATACGGTAAGCGTTTGCACCCTATACAATAAAACCAAGTTGGCTTTACTACATATAAAAGAAACAAAACAAAAAATCACAAGTTTGACAGCAATTAGGGTGAATAGACATTTATTTTATCCTTTTACTAGCAGGACCAATTGTGATTTTATGCTCTGAAAAAGCTCATTTTAAAGTTTTATGTCTGAAGTGGCCTTGCCAAATCTAGCTTAATATTGTTACATTAAATGGATGGTAAAATGTGTTCTTAAAACCCTCCATCCTGTAAAGGACCTGGAACCAGGGAACTACTACTAATGAGAGTCAGGTCCTGAAACGCAGCCCTTATGCATGTTTGCTAGCAACCCAACTGAAGGTGTTTGCCAGTCCCTCCCAGTACGCATCGTCCTTGCTTTTCAGAGTACATATACCATCCAAACTCCTGTTGATTTCCAGCCACCCAGACCACTAGCCAATCCACAGCCACAGCAGGAAACCCAAACTGCCTGGAACCGTGCTGGCACCATGAAAATTTTTAAAGATATCATCTTCCACATCTCTCCCTTTCTACACCCCCAACCCTTCTTTTTCTCAACTCTTCTGGCTTTAAGAAGAAACCCTGAAACTATTGGTTCACAAGGGGTAGAGAAATTCTGGTAACATTTTCTTATTTTCTATGCACACCTAAAACGTTTATCATTTTGTAAGATGTCTCCAAGTATGTAGGAGCTTCAAGTATGTGCTGCTTGGATGACCCCTATCCTTACTGGTCACGTTACCCTCACAGAAGCCAATATAATCAGGCGATTCAACCCTCACAGCACCCCTGATTTACTTGTGCCTTCAAATATTTTCTTTCTCCTCTTTTTGAATGGTGACAAAACACATGAATATTGTGCACCAGCAACTGTTGTTGGTATTCACACATGCACGTGCTGTTCACTGTGCCACCAGTACAAAGATAGTACAAGAAGCTGTAGAAAGAGCTGAACTGGAAAGGAAGTGTCATAATTAGCCCTGTTCTAAGCACAAGGAGCTGAGAGACAGGACTGATGAAGTAATGTGGCTTACTCCAGATAAAATGCCCCTCCTTGTGCACAGGGCCCCTCAAACTGGTTAAGCAGTTCTCCAGGTTTGTGTGGAGGATGCCAATTACCAGTGCTGCCCTAATACCCTGCGAAGTTCAGCAGACTCATGAAGGGTGTGGAGAGCTTCCCATGCACACCCAGCGCGTTCACTTCCCTCCCCAGATGAGACCAGGAAATAAAAATGCATGAAGCTAAGAGGAGATAATTACAGGGTAAAAACTGTCCAAAATGAAGGTTAGCTATTGCCTGAAGGTAACACGTGAATGCTGCAGATACTGAAAGCTGCCACAGAAAAACTTCCAACCGCCACTGCGCTATTTCCAGTAGAGCAGGTCTCTAGGCAAAGTTCACCATGTTGTTCCTGTACATGAAGCTGGCTCCCTGGAGAACTGGGTTCAGTTCTGGCTGTCATTTGTACAAGGCTACTTAACTCATCCAATTCTGTAGTCTTACTCAATAAAAGGCTGCAATGTCAGGGTTGTGCAAGGAGGACAAAGCCAAACAAAAGTTATGTAAAAGAGGGCTGGAGATGGACTGCTGACTAAGTTGTCCAAGAGCCTGCTGCTGTGTTACTTTGTCAATCAGGAGTGAGCATTGGATTTGGAAAGATAGCTCACAAATTGATATTGTGCAGTTGACTAGGCCAGGAACTGATATCAAATGATATACTCTGTAATCTGTTTTTGCTAATAATAAAGATAGGGCTCCATGCTACAAAAAACCCAATAGAGTTTAAATTCTTTGGACTTACCCATCAAACCCAGAGATTTTTACCAACATCCCAGCCTACATCCTTCCTTTTCATGAAGGAGTTAATTATCAAATTGAAAAGAAGCAAGAGGAGATGTGTATCTCCCTGCAATGGTAGGACTGATGTGGCATTTTCCTATAGCCATCCTTCTTCCTTCTGCCGCTTGTTGCTAGAGCTGAGTTAGGCCACAGTTTGATGAACCTGCCTCAGAGAGATGCTGATCCTCAAAACTGAACACATCTTTCAAGAGATGCCTGCATGACTGACAATGTAACACACCAATATATCACTATTTTCTAAAACTACTCTGCCATTTTGCTTAGGAGTCATTATTCAGCAACACGGAAAGTTTAGTATCTTAAAATTCCTTTAATTAAAATACAAACAGTTATTTCTGACCAGTATCGGCTATCCTTTTCTTTCTTCAGATTCTTCCTGAAAGCTTTTCTAGCTTTCCTAGGGTGGTGATTTCCATTCTCTTTGTTCAATGGCACTTATTAAACAATTCTTTTTGACAGACTTAAATGCAGACAGCAAGACTGCAGTAACTGGGAAATTAAAAATATATTGCTAATACAATGCCAAAGGTGTTTTTTTCCCCCATGAGTGGTTTGACAGCATTTGCGTTTTAAAATGTAACTGTGCTTTAAACAAATCAAGTTTAATACTGACTTGTGTCATAAACCTCTGGTCAATCATTTAGTGAAAGGTCTTAAATGTGTATTTAAATTCAATATTTATAACATTTTATGTTAAAAATATTTTTAATATTCCTATTTTGTTTATTTGAAGTTAGAGGCAGTCATTAATGTGGATAGTACCCACATGTTTCTTACATGGAATTAAAGCATCCCATTAGAAAATGGGACTTCTTGTTTGCTTGATGTTGGTTACGCCAGGAGACAGATAGCTGATGCAGTGCACTGGGGCCCATTCACTGGGTAGATCATTTCTTCCCTGACTGTTTTCTAGAGTATAGGGTGAGCTACATTCCCTCTCACTGCTGAATTTCAGTAGAGCTTGTGCCCAGCAAGCAAATAGGGCAGCTAGTGATGAATTTGCCCTCAAGGCTGCTTCTGGTAGCTGCCTAGGCACAGACCTTGGCTGAAAGTGGCATTCAGTTGGTGATGCTGCGAGTCACTCCACAGAAGACAAAAAGTCACTTGCTGACACCGAGACTTTGAAAACTGAAATGAACTCCATGAAAATTAAGTGGGAATGAAGTGCAGTGCATGGTCTGTTTTACCACTCCACTATGGTCAAATTGTAGATTTCCTTACAATTAATCATCTTTTTTTAGTCCATAAGCACGTTTAGCTGTCCCTTTTACCACTGACACGTGTCTTTGTTTTTAAACATCATTTTCTATTTAAAAACTTAGCCATCAACTTTCCCAGGGGAACGCAGGATGGTTGGGCAAGAGGCAACAGCCTAGGATGGCAATGCCTTTCTGCCAGCGTAGGTGGCAACGCGGGAAGTAGTGCCTTGGGAGAGTTGTGCAACGGTTGTGTTCCAGGCAGCTCGGCTGGTGCATTGTGGGCATTGGAGCGAGGCCAGTTTTCTAGCCTGCCAACTTCAGGAATAAAATTTCTGATGTGCGGGAAGGAGAAAGCAGCCTGGATGATTCAGTGGTATTTCTAAGGCTAATGAGGGAATCCGCTTTCTGCAGGTACAATTAACAGGAAAGAAAATAAGTATTAGCCAGTCTGCACTGGAATGGCTTTCTTTTTCTCACACGTTTGTGACAATCCTTGAACTAAACACCTGCATGGTGGTTAGGAGCCAATTTTTAAAGGCCTCCACCCAGAACACTTTTTCTGGAGGGATCAAAGGGCACATTTGGGGATTACAGTTAGTTTTAAGTGGGCATTGAGTTTAGATCTGATGGCTACCTGCAGATGTTATCAGATTGTAATTTATAAATTGACCTTCTCTCTTAATATACATGTAAAACAGAGGTTGCATCTAGAAGGAATCAACAGTAAGAATGCAACTATGATTTTCAGCCCATCTTTTAAAATCAAATGTAAAATCTACAGTTTGATTGGGGTGGGAGTGATGATTTCAGTGGAGTGATCTTTGTTGCCCAATCCTTTTAAAATCAGTTTCAGAAAGTTAAGAAGTCGTTTTAGCAATACGTGGGGCTACGTTCTCAGCTCAGGAAAGCGTAAACACCTGAAGGTGAACATGCTAGAGTGTTTCTAAGTGCAGAGATACCAACATGTGCCAACACAGAAAGATCTAGCCCTAAATAAATCTGACAGCCTAGAATTTGGATGTTCGTCCTCGCACTGAATACAGAGCTGAGGGTGAATGTGCTTCTAATTTAGGCCATCTCCAGTAGGCGCCTGAAGTTGAGTGGAATGAACATGTGCCAGGTATTATTCTGTGCAGACTTGGTGTCACTGGGAGGAGAAGGTACTTCAAGGAGAGCATTAGTTTGGGAGGGACCTAAAATAATTAAATAACTTACTTAATGTCACAACATTGTAGTTTATACAGGAGAAACTCTGGCAACATGAGTCAGGCCCTCTTCTAAGAATGACTAATATTATAAACAAATGTTAAGATAGTGGCATTAAACTCACTTTTCTAACTGCAGTTCTTAAAGGTCATAAAACCGATTCAGTTTTCCAGTTTCAGCTTTTCCCATCTACTTTGCTGAATAGTAATCAGGTCATTGGGCCATTTCCCTTGGAGACTGACCAATACGTCCTCAGCTTTATTCTAAATATAGCAGTCCTTTTTTTAGCATTGTTAGTTTTCCCACTTTTTTTCACTTTACTCCTTTAAAGTGAATTTAGTGCAGCAGAAAGGTGCCAGATCGACATCACTGGAAAATGACGTTCCCAGGCTGCTGTTTATCCACAGAGAGCAGCCTGTGTTTATCCACAGCATATTGGCAGTGCAAGCTAACTTTTGCACCACTCCACCAATGTGTCTTAACCTTGACCTGTGGAAACTAGGCTAGTCTTAGTCTCTATGCCTTGCTGTCCAAAACCACCCTGTGTAGGCAGCCAACAAGATTACCAAATCCTCTTGTGCTGGTTGCTTTGGAACTTCGACAGCAGTCGACAAGACTGGACTTGCAGTTTTAATGGCATCAGTAACATCCTCCTGCGCAGTGTTCTTACACAGAAAACCTGGATTAAGCTTGTCCATCTACAGCTGTCTAAAGATGAGGCATCTAGTCCAAGCTGGTGTCTCTAGACACCATCTATAATTATCCGAATAGGGGAAAGGACCTATGCTAAGAACCCCTATGTGAGGGAGGTGGCACAACTCCATTTCTAACATGGTTTTTCTCTCTTCTGGTGTGTTTGAAGCAGGCTGGAGAAATAGCTTAAACTAGACAGGTGACTTACAGTTGGGTAGAGTTTAGTGACTTGAATCCCACCCAAAGTGATTGGAGGAAAAATGACATATTGAATAGCCTCGTTCTTCTGCTATGTCAATTGCTATATATTTTCTTAGGCCCCAGTCCTACAACTAGATTCCTGGAGACTCAAGCTACTGCTGCAGCTGATACCATTCACAGAGCAGAGCTTTATATTGCAGACCCTCCAGGGTGCTGTCTGCAGTCAGCTTCATAGAAGTGAAGGTCTTTTGATACCTTGACATATACAGGTTTGCACAACACCCAAAACAATGGGGGAAATGTGGTCCTGTTGGGAGCCTCTGGTTATGATTGAGACATCAGTTTCTAAGTAAATAGTACTTGAATTAAATTTTAATAACTTTGCACTGCTTTTTATTGTGTCACCAAGAAGTATTATGTAAGGTATAATCGCTACAATTTGCTCCTGTAATTGCAACTTCATGTTTTGCAAAATGCACAATGCTTTTCACTTTCAATCCATGAAAAAAATTGCAGATTGACCCTGACAGCTCCCAACTTTTCCTTTTTCCCCTGTGTGCTTTCATTTCTCTTGATGATTCTTGGCTTTCTACTTTGGAACCTGCAGGACTGTTTGCAGGCCACAGGGTGTACCTATTAAAAGCTAGCGTAGCAAGATGTCCCCAAATATATTTCTACTCATCGTGTTCTGCAAATGATATTCCAATGTAGCAGCCGTCCAGTCCAAGGAAATAAAACTGTCTTCATGCTCTAATGCTCTTTATGTTCCAAATTCTAGAAATGATACAGCTTGGTTTAAATGATACAGATGCTCCACAGTACAGTGGACTTTAAGTGCAACACTATATGTTACACTTTCTCTTACAGTTTAGTCTTTGTTGTGCAATCTAATGTATGTTCTGGCAGAGGGGAGGCTTAAAGAACTGCAGTGAGTTACCTGTTTGGCACAGTTTGGTCTGTTGGCTTACTGGGAAATTCAGTGCTTCAGGAAATACTTTCTCCTCATTTTTGAAGTCAATAGAAATGAAGGTGCTCAGCAATAAGGAAACCTGCAAGTCTACCAACATCAGTGGTACAGCTGCAGGAAGAGTCCCTGTGCAAATACACTCACAAAAATTTTACAGTTATGACTGGAGACACTTAATACAAAGTTGGCTTGAAAACAGAGACAGCAAACTAGCAGAATTCTGGTTGGTGGAGGACATTTATGGGTAATGATTAGTTCAGTCTGACAGATAATTGCAATGATCAAAAAAAATTTGGATCCAAAGTATGATTTGCCTGCACCTCTTTTTCTTTTATCCACTGGCTACAGCTGGTAGTACAGGTTAGTTCCTCATCTGAGCACAACCAATTTGCCTAAGGCAGCAGGAACTTAAGCTCCCTACAAAGCCCATCTGGAAAGGACCTACAATGTCATCAATCACATGCTGCTCCACGCAGCAAAGGGTATACGCAGAGATGTGTCTGACATAAAGGTCTGGGTCATGTCTGCACTCCATGTGCAAACACAAGAAGATACAGCCACATTTGCCCCAAACATACTGGCCTGGGAAACTGGCCTTGAGGATGCTCCTGTTACATGGATTAATACTGCCATGAGCCCACTCTCCAGTTCACTGTTTAGCTTCTTGACACCCACAGAAACTGTGGTTATCAGTGACTTCCCATTCCCTTCTTGTGGGAGCAGTTTTGGGGTTTGCCAGCAAAGAACAAGTTCTGTTTGATTTTGGTTTGGTTATTTTTATCAGAGACTGTTTTAGAAGGCGGCTGACCCTGGATTAGAAAAGTAGTTTTAAGAAGCCTTTGAACCTCTAAATGCTATGGTGTATCACAATCTCCATTCAGTTCTTTCCTCTGCTAAAGGTTTTCTGTAAAACCTGGATGAATCAAATAGATGAGTCTCGTCATAGCTAACTTCTGTCATCCAAGTGGACACGCAGGTGAGTCCCCATGGACTCCTGACATGCCACTGGGGAGAACTACGTATCTGCAGAGAGGGATTTATTCCACCAAACTCTTCCTCACCACTGAGGCATTGGGTGTTGTCCTTTATTTCCCATGGAGAGATAACAGGGATTTCTTCTTTCAGCCCTTGGGCCCTTGTCCATTCAGAAACCACATCAGGCTCCACATCTCTGCAGAGTGCTCAGTGTGAAGAACATGCTAGTATTCAGCCATCCTGAGATCCCAACAAACAGTAAAACCAAAACAACACACAGAAAATGTTTCGACTCAGTCCTGTAACCTGTGAGAAGAGGGAGGAAAGACTTTTTTAAAGTATGTTTTACAATTTATTGTCTCAAAACAAACCCAGCTAGTGGGTCTGCCTTCAGATAGACAGATATTTGTCACTCTATTATTGTTTTACAGTGTCAGTTCCAGACACTTAAGTATTGTTGGAATGCAGTAGGGGGAAAAAAAATCATGTTTTAAATCTCCGATGGGGTAATAAACTGCAGCCAGGAGCTAATTGTCCTGAAACTTGATCCTTTACAATATGTTATTGCTGTAATGGGACTACCCAACTCTACTGCACTGGGGTTTGTTTCACCATTAGTTAGGTAGTACATACACATTCAAAAAACCCCCAGATCACAGGTTTGCTCCCAGCTGTAGACTTAAGCACAATTCTCAAAGCGATCGATGCATTTTGTACATTAAGCTAGTAAGGGAGGGTATTAATCCTCATCAAGTTTAATGGCTCACTGTGGATTTGCTTCCTACCAACTTTCTTCCACCCAAGAAGTCCTGAGAATGTTGTACCCCTCCTGTCAGGAGAAAATGAATCATTACCCAGACTCTGGAAGGCCAGAGGTGAATTAGAAGCCACACTATGGAACACTCACACTATAGTATTATTATTTTCTTTTTACACTAGCATTAAATAATATTTGAGCTCAGGGTGGTCAGCCCAATGGGTGGTTTAACATGCTGAATGCAACCAAAGAAAGAGTACATCCATCATGTACTCATTTTAGTTTTTGTTCAGTCATCTTTTTTGGTTTGGTTTGGTTTGTCCCAAACTAAGTATTAGCCAAGCAGATCTTAAAATGCAAAGTCCAACTTCTAAATGTTAACCCCCAGTTTGGATGGAATTTTGACTGGAAAATCTTTTGAAGATCCAAAAAAATGTGATGTTCTTTCTCAGTGTTTTTCTCATCTGTGTTCTGGGTAAGGCCAATTAATAGATGTGCCTAGTTACCATTGGAAAAGCTATTCTAAGGATATTTTAGCCAAGTAGAATGAGATTTATTGAAGCTGGTGCAATTTTTGGTCACATTTTAATGGAAATTCACTGAATTTTTATTTTCAGAATTTTCCAGCTATAAAATTTAGTGTGAGAATCTGTTCCGTAAGATTTCCACCCAGTCCTGGGCTCACAGAATCACAGAATATCCTGCATTGGAAGGGACCTGTGAGGATCATTGAGAGTCACTGAAGATCGTCATACTTCCTTAGCTGCAAGCAGTTAAGCAATACACCAGCTAGCTGTGTGTAGAGTTCACTGGAGATGTATGCTTCAAAGGGGTAGAGGTAAATATAGATGCATCAGAAAGAAAAATGGCTTGAAGTCCAAACACAGAATAAAGTGTTGTTTTGTCTCAGTTGCCTTCCACTTTTCCTTTCTGATAGTGTCTTTATGTATGTGAGATTTTTAAAGTCACTCTTCCAGTTTGAAGAGTGGTGCAGTGATTCTTGATTTGCTTTTGAGCCTCTTGAATCGGAATCATTATGCACTGTCCCTCATGAACAGGAATCAGTTGTATGCTTCTGTAATTCTCCAGCAAATCTACTTGGATTTATAACAATTAATATGCTTTTGCTATTTTGTCATACCTGTGCTTCACATGCAACAGTCTCATTCTGAAAGACGATACTAGATATAACTTAGGTTTCACAGAGTATGTCTCTGTGTCTGTAGAAGATGCTGCATCTGAAATGAAGCTAAGAGTACTGTTTGTCGATGTTGGTACTGACAGGGAGAAAAATGTTTTTCTCCCTAAAGCTGAGAAATTTATTATTGTTACATATGACTCAGGTAACTGAGAAGCCCATTAACACCATGTTGCCATACAGGTAGATAACAAAAACACAGTTCCTTTTTTACACAAGTGAGGATCTGTCAAGTAGACAAAATAATTGAAGAGGGTGTGATACTTAATACAAGAGTTAAGAGCTTGGCAGTCTCAGGACCCAGGCATGCAGGGAGCACATGTGAAGTGAGGAAGTGTTTTACACAATCATTTGTCAGACCATAACTGCTCATTAAACAATGGTCAGTCTCTCTTTCAAAGTAAATTCACTCCCTCCTGCCTAAGGAGAGCTGAGATGTACATGTATATACACCCATAAACTCCTATGGTTTAGACACAGCAATTAGAAACTAATTACACTAAAACACTTAATCCCAATACAGAGGGGGGAAAAAAACCTGTTGAAATTTGGAGTTGTTAATCCATCATTCTAAGTGAACAAGTGCCAAAGTGAAGGAACAGAGCTGAAGCCAAACCAGCTTGAGGAGGTTTTTCTGTTTACTCTTTCTTTAACCATGAAAGTGCATGTTTTGTCACAGGGGGTCTTACTGTGATTATGTTTATATTGAGCTTTCCAGGGCCATTTCAGAATGTAATAGTTAAATTTTATTCTCAACCTTCTCTGTGCATCTTAATTTAGTTCAGCCAAGGCAAGAATTAAACGCAGCTTTGGTGTAACTAATAAGAAAAACTCGTACTAATAAAAAAGGGAGCCTTTCACTTACGGATACTTCCAAAAGAGATGCTGTAGTTTATATTTGAGCTGATTTAATTACTGTGCATTACATTTTAAGAGGCTCTGTGACAAACAGTACATGTCTACTTCATTATGCAGTGCCTCATGTTGTGCAATGCTGATAACCACGAATTCACACAAAGCATGAAGCATGCCTGACAATTTCTCTTTGAGTGATAGCTCAACAGCAACAGTATATGGCTATTAGTAAGGCCAGAAAGCAAATGTGATTGTCTCTTAACAGTCCCACAGTATGGGCAGCAGCAGAACACCCTATAAAATGTGCATCTTTTACGCTATTACACACAGCACTGACATCTGAGTTATCATACATATATCTATCATCTCAACTATCTGCCATGTATATAACAACTTCTGGACCAAGTGCTCCCAGTGATTTACCATTCAGTTTTACATGTGTATGATTGAGGGGGATGCAAAATTGCTTCTTCTTGTTGTGATACAACATATTTTTCAGTTCTGTGTAGAGCTGACAAAAATAAGGAATTTCCATTCTATGAGAAATTCCCCTTGATAAAATCTATCTTCATTTTTCCTTCTGAGATATGTCATTGTGCTATACAGTAAAAGCCAGTGAAGAGAAAGCAAAATGTTCTTGCTTCCAGAAACCAGAAATGGTGATAATTTTTGACAAAAGTCAGAAAAATTGATACATTTCTTCAAAACATTTGGATTTCACAGTAGAAAGCTGTTGCACTGGAAAAATATCTATCAGCTCTGCATAAAAGATCGTGTTGCGTTTGTGGAGGAAAAGTTAGGGAGAGGCCTTTGGGTGATTCACGTTCCACCTGTTTCTCCCCTGACTTTGTGATGGGCCAAAATAAGCTTCAAGGTCACAA
>WAAD01029146.1:839-202891 GCA_013389945.1 Fregata magnificens | reverse complement strand
TTTTTTTTTTTTTTTTTTTCCTTTGCAAAACACAGGTTTAATTTTAGGGAGAGAAAAATAGAATTTGCTTTTCCAAATAACGTCAAACAGACATATTGTGACAATCATTTTTTTTTAAGTCTGCTTTTCTTCAAACTTGTTGAATTCTTCAGTTTACATTGCTGAAAAATTAAAAAAAAGAAATAGGTGGGCTGTATGGGTTTATTCTCTCTTCTTGTAATGTCCACATTACATCCTACAAAAAGTTTCAATCGTATGTGGCAGTTTTAACATGCAGCATTTTCAAACACTATGATGTAAAGCCTCACTGTCAATGGATCATCTGAACAACATGAAGTCCTTGGTATCACAGAGAAAATTTGACTTACTAGCACTTATCATGGAGCCCAATGTTATATGAGACTTCTGTCCAGCTAAGTGAAGAAGGCCACACGCAGAAGTGCTACCCAAAATTAAAGGGGAGCAGGAGACAGAGTTAGAGATTATTTTCCCAAGCACAAAAAAGAGTGTTATGAGTCCCATAAACAAGCCATGAATAACTGGCTCAACAGTAAAATTTTTGGAGAGGAGAATGACAGAATTTATAATATCCTTCATACACCTTTGATATCATATTCAGTGTAGTTTAATGGTGCAATGTTCAGTCACAATAGTTTTGTGACGGAAGGATCTGTGATGGGCCACCTTTCCTGGTGACCTATCCGGACAGTTTTGTAGATGACAAAGATATTCAGAAATTTAATAAGAACACTTCTACTTTTTGGGCAATGTTAGACCCAGAGAAGGGCAGAATGAGGAGCTTTCCCATACGGTCCCTGAAAACACTGGCAAATTATTTTAGCCCACCCCACATACTGATCTAGAGCAACCACATTTTCCATGTAAAACATCTCCCTGCATTTCATGACTTTACAGATTTCAAGGACCCACAATCTGTGTTGAGTTGTCAAGTTCTGTTCAATGACTTCGTTTGCTTCCAAAAAACAGGCTGAGAAATTTGGATTTGGGATCAGGGTTGTTGGGGAAAATATATTTCCCCCCGTTAACTCTAGGATGTTTTCATTGATTGTTTTGCATAAGGTACAGATTTATTGACTTTTCCCAACATCAGAAGCCTCAGCTGAGATATTTAGTAGAGTCCAAAACGGATAGGTTTTCAGCAACTGGAAGATTTTTGTGTTCAGCTCAGCAGAATTGGGACAATGTATTCTATGAGGCAACATCATCAATAGTTTGTCGTCATGCCCCTCTCCTTAGCTGTGACTGCAGGAATGTTTAGCTATATCCTGATACGTGCTCTTTCTGCAGTGTGTAAACTCAGCCATCTCCGTTCTTCTAACAAACTATGGCTGATCGTCTGCATTTACGGTCAGTGGGAGTCAAGTCCATCAAGATATGTCCTCTCCCACTGTGTTTCAGGGAGTGATTACCCATTCATATTTTAGTTCACTTACAAAAGGGATTTAACCACCATGTATATATTGTGCAAGCACGTTTGGCAAGATATGAGCTCGCCTTAAGCACCACGGAGGGTGAGGATGGTCTTTTTTCATTCTTGCATGTTCATGGTCCTCCAGTTGCCTTAATTCAACCAGGGATGGTGTTTGCAAGCAAGAGGCAGGGATGGCTAATGACCTCCAGCAGAGCGTACCTTGTGATGATTTCTATCACAGGCAGAGCACGGGTGACTTCTTTGCTCTTTGAAGAGATACTCTATAAAAGTTCTAAATTTAGCAAACATTAAAGTTACTTTGGTATTTTTTTTAAATGATTGTTACAGTATTTTGTAACTTCTGTTCCCCTCTGGCTGGGATTCGAGAAAGCTCTCCTTCCCACCCCCTCCCCAACTCCTTGACAGCAATCGCTAGTTGTAAAATAATAGACCATCAGCCAGCAATAATTTGCAATCCAAACAGACTTGACGCTCTCTGACATTTATTGAAACCTCAGACCCTGTTCGCTGGTTTCAGTTTTCCTCCCTTTGCTCTGTTTTTACAGACAGACAAGTGCTTAGATTTGGGTTTAATAATGAGGAGAAATTTCGTCTTGGCCCAGCTTTGCTTGTGTTGGCTGCAGCGGGGGCTTGCAGCAGACGGGCGGTTGGAGTTAATTACACTAAATGGTGAGAACATTATTTGACCCCACTGGTTCGGCACCAGATGTTGTACGTTGCCTCTGAGAAACCAGCACAGACGTAACGCTTTCAAGGCTGGATGGGGAAGGATAACATACTTGGAGCTTAGTCACTTTTTTTGCAGCATTAACTATCCCAGGATAAGCCCGTGACAAACAAAGCACTGCGCCTTATTAGGTACAGATGACAACATTCAGCTTTAGCCACTTGGGGCAAATTAGGGTATCATTGTATTTTTGGAATTGAATGCATCAAAAGCCCCCAAAAAAATCATTTCGCTAAATGTACAGTTAACATTCTGCCAGCACAAGGTATCAACTTTGGTAAATCCTTCCTGGAAAGTGAACTTTACGTTTATGGGCCAGACATGATGGAATTTAATGTTTGAAAATGATTAAAGGATTTTGTTCTTTCCTAGTAACAACTGCATTTATCAAGGTGGCAGACATGGTGGCCTTAGAAAGAGCTGAAATGTAACTGAACTGCTGAGCTTACACTGGCTTGGGTCTGGGAATCCCTCTGGTCTTTAAGCATTAGGGTTGGGGAATTACATTTGTAGATATGGGAGGCAGGGAGTATAAAGTGTTTATTGACCCCAGTCTGTGTTAATAAAGCATTAGAAGTATTACCTGCTTGGGGATTGTCAGGGCAAAGCAAAGTTGTACTGACCTTCATGGAAAACTGAAACTCCTCTTACTCTTTGAATAAACTGTTTGGACTGTGGAAACGACAACACTTCTGCAGACTTATATATTACAGGAAAGCAAGCTAAAAAGCTTTCTTACCACAAAAAATGTATTCCCATTGCCTTTATTTGCTTGCATGGTGGTGATAAGGTTTTTAACTACACAATTTGTAGACAAATTTGAGTTATGTTTCCTTTTACAACACGACATCACTCACGTTTTACTAAACAATAACCCCCCCTTCACCCCCTTTCCATCTGTGGGCACAGCTGCTCTGGNGGGGTGACATTCTCTACTGGAGCAAAGCCACTGACTGAAGTTAGCAGAATTCAGAATCATTTGATAATTTTAGTAGTTTGAGGTCTCTAGTGTGTTTTAAAAAACATCACCATTTGCCTGTAGCATTATTTCAGGAGCTTAATGATAAAAAATTCTTGGTTCAGCCTTGTTGTTCCTTCCTCATTCTCCCACAGAGGGACTGCAAGGGATGCGCTCCCGAAGACCAGACTACATGATAAAGTGATTCAAGTACTATATTACTACATCTAGATGAAACATTGTAAATTGGATCACTCAGAAGATTCTGTTAGAACTCTCTCTTTTTCCTGTTTCATTTTGAGTTGGCTGCCTTTCAGTGCTTTTCTCCCAACACACGTGCAGCAGAAAGGCACTGTTGATGTAACACAAAACCCAACACAGAATGCTGCAATTTGACTATTTCCACTGCTTCCTGATTCAGTGAGATATTCTCAGCCATCTTGATCTATCAAAGTCCTACAGATATGTCTTTTCATTAAAAAATTAAGAACAAGTCCTCTGGAATAAGTGGAACTATTTTGTAATTACCACAGTACAAGTCTGAACAAAACATCCTATCTGATTTTGCTGTGTAGAAGCAATACCACCTCCATACAACAGAGAGCTGCTTCCCGTGCTGGTGAACTTCATACCATGCATCACTTCGGGATCCTTCTGCCTGTGCTGTACTTTAGGGCACATCCCCTCTGACCAAAGGCTATAAATTATGCTAATATACCAAGGTTGAGGACACAGTAAATAGCAAGGAAGTGGCAGTGATACAAGGCTCAGTTCTGCAGCACTGAGCTGCAGTGAGCACCCTCCCTCCCTGTTTCTCTTAACCCTCTAAAGTAGGTGCAAATGCACACAAGCATGATACCATGGCCAGACCTTCTCTTCTGAGACTGACATTAACTGTCAGAAGGAGCATTTTGTGCCCATCTATTTGGACCAGCATTGGTAGGACAGAGAGATGTTACTTGGAGCTTTCTCAGATGTCTCTGAACAGCAGAGGAGGAGACACATTCGGTCATGCCAGGGTCTAAGTGCTGTCAGGTAGGCACAGATTATTCCAGCTTTTTTTCCCCTCTTTGGGCACTAAATGGGTAACTTCGGATGAACTATACAATTTGCTGTATATATTTTATGTAAAATTGTATGCCTAACATGTCCAGCTCAAGAATTCTTTATTAAGTTTAGAAGTCACAGCAATCTTTTCTTGGATGGGGAAAGACTGGGTTCGGTGCACTGGGTTTTTGTGAGATTTAGATTCACTTGCAGACTGCAACATTGTCTATAATTTACTGTGAACCATGAGAGACATTAGCTGAAATTTTCAGGAGCAGTTTAGGTTGAAAAAATTTATGACAGCATTTAGAAACATTAGACTTAAGACTGCATGCCAGAGCATGACAAAATAGCAGGTAATAACAGATCTCATTAGAACTGTTTATTTAAATTGAACATTATCCTGTCAGGGATGTTTTCACTGCTCTATAGGTCTTATTTTCATCCAGATTAACTTCTACCAAATACAAGCACCCAAAGATGTCTTCCTAGGAACTGCTCAGCATATGTATTCATTCCAATGTGATCACAAAGTTTCGTGTTTTCTTATGTTATTTTTGAATTCAAAGGACAGTGCTACTTTCTATTCTTCTTTATTCACCATCCTCATACTTAATTATCTTTATGTATCAAAATGCAACTAGATTTGCAATAGGATCTAAGTGATTCAGGCTCCAATGTCCTATTTCAAAATCATAGATAAATCCAGAAATGCTTTAAGCACCTCAGTGCCATATAAAGGTGCTTAATTGACTTTGTGGCTCTTGGCCATTACCACCTTGAAGCCTTAGTCTTATGTATCAATGGATGTTACACTGCTAAGCATCTGACCTCTGACAAAGTAGGATTTAGGAAGCAGAGCTCTTCAGAGGTTTGGAAAACATTGTGCCATAGGAGAAATCTTGGCTCATAGGGTTCAGCTGTGCATTCAGAAGGGTTCTGCAAAATATAGATAGAACCCTAAACCCAGATCAGAAGGCTTAGCTCACCCTCCCTGAACAAAAAATGCTGTCTCTAAGATTTAAGCATTTGTTTTTTTTTTTTTCTTGGACCATAGTCCTTCTGTCTCTTAGTCTTCACCTTCTTTCTAGTACTTACTCTTTGTAGCTTAAATACAAAATACATGTACAGAAATTATCCAGACCTAATCTCTTCTCCAGATCATCTAGTCTATGCTTCCCAACCTGAGATAATCTTTCAATATATGGATGTATTCTTTTAGCTTGTCAGACCCTCAATAATACAGGTATATCAGCTGTCATCCCTTCTGCTGAACGTGAAGATCTTTCATGAGTCAAACATTTAGATAACCAGTGTATTGCTGGGTGGTTTTTACCACACAGAGACATCTTGGATGTGTCCGGACCTGTTGCATGGTTTATCCACAATAACCAGGCCAGCTATCTCCAGACAACAGCTTTCTGCTGCATTTTCTTAAACAACAAACAGGTGGTAGCAGCATACTTATATGTACAAAAATTTGACAAGACTATGACAAATGCAAAAAAAAAAAAACCCCTATAACAAGCCAAACAACCAAACCTTAGAAAGATACAGTTTCACTTAGGCCATTGAGCTATGTATGACAGAAATTTTGTGCCGGCCACATCTCCAGCAGACGTTAACTGTATAGCTCTTAAAAATAATCAGTGGAATGATGTCATCGTTGCTCAGCTACAGTCTGGGCAGTTGCTTGGATTTTGCATCCGTGGATATGAAAAGTACTTTTCACAAGTCTGGTCAAAATAATGTTAAAATCACTTTCTATCTTTTATTTTATTTCAACAAATCAAACTGTTTCCTTATATGTTAGTTATAAACATTTGAAAAGTTTCTGTCCTACAATAGCTTCTTAAGAGTTTTTAAAAGGATATTCAGTGGCACAGAAAATGGCTGTTTGGGAAGGCAACACTGGAGGAACCAATGTGTTTTCCTGGAGGCTGTTCAACCCTAAGTATCTCCAGGTAAAAAAAGGAAGATGTTATCTAAAACATGTTGATAGAGAAGGGGCTATTCCACCAACTTCAGAGGCTCCCTGATGTCCCACTACTTTTGATTTCCATTTGCACACCTCTGTGACTTTGATGAAAAGCAGTAAAATGCTATTAACTTCAGTGGAGCCATTTTAATAGGGGCTTTAATTTTCACTTCACATACTTCACATCCTTACCCTCAAAACTCCAGTAAAACATATTTTAGCCTATCAGGGTTAAAAAGTGTCATTCTGCCAGAAACCCATCAAATGCATTTGCTAATGACATATATTCAAGACAATATAATGTTTTTGATTCATGTTTTTTGGAAAGCATTTTGAGTTGACTTCCCTGTAAATCTTGCCACTTTATTAATCCCTGTTGAGCAGCTGGCAGACAGCTCTCTGCTTTATTTGGCTGATGGCACTGGTTTTGAGATAATGCCCGGCCCTGCCATTCTCGTTAGGGCAATAAGCAATTTGAGAAATGCCTTTCAACAGCAGGTGAAATGTCTGAATAGACTCACCTGTTAGCATCCCCAGGATCAGTCAACAGCAGTGGCCATGGTGGCATTAATTACTAAGGTTGTGGGGGTGAAGCATACCTTTTGCTGCTCACTGAAGGTACCAGACCTTTTCCGGGAAACGTCTTTTAGAACAGAATTTCAAGTGTGGTTCTGAAAAAATTCTCTTGTTGACAGACCTTTGTTTTCCCTGGGGCCAACTTCATGGTCATCAACACAAAAAGCATAGTTTGTGTATGGGGAAGAACTTCTGCATTAAGACAAATGCACACCGTCACAGAGAAAACCCTCTCACCAAAAATACCGTTCAACCCCATTCTTCTATCACTGAGCTAGCTAACTTCTAGACTCTCCCATTACCAGCCATGTTCTGGTCTCTTTTTGATTGTGCTGGGTGAATAATGTATATGCTGGTCATATTTCATTACTTTTCTAGTTTGCCCCTGTTTCTGACCTTTTCACGTCTGTTAATATTTGGTTCACAGTGTTTTAATAATCTCAAGATTCACATACACAGAGAAGAATCTGGATTACTAGATGTAAGTAAGCATAAAGATAACTAGACGGACTTGAAATTAAAGAAATTCAGAGGAATTTTTAAACTTTTTAACAGTAGGCAAACAGCCACCAACACAGTTTATTGGCAGAAGCACTGCACTTCACTGCTAAAATCTTTAAATAATTCCTGCTTATGTTTCTAAATGATATTAACTTCAAGCCACTGAGCTCAGTTGTGTCATTTTTAGGTAATAGAGAAGAAAATTTTCCTTGCTTCAGGAAATACAGGGTATAATTCTGTGGCTGGCATTGTGGTAGTGTTCAGACTGTTTTTTCCTTTCTGGCTAAGCTCTGTGAAATTATAGCGTATTTTAAACTTGAATTCTCAAGCACCTGAAAGAAACAAACCCATTAGGTACATGTGTAGATACAGTAAGGGTAGCTCTTTAGCTTCCTGGACAGTAGCAGGAAAGGCTTCTCCATGCTTTCCTAGCAGACGTCCTTCACCCCGCTGTATGGGATAAAGTTTACTGGAGCCCTTCGTTCCTGACGTCTTTGCTGAGCCAGCTAACCAGACGCCATTAGTGCTAGTTGTTGTGGTGGGTGATCTACATTTTAAACTAAACAGAATTAATTCTGTGGTCTTGGTGGGAAGCTCACCCCCAGCATTTTTGCTAAGTTCTCATATTGCAAACAGCAAAAAAATGCAGTGGATTTCATCCCAGAATGGTAGCGGGCATCAGACTTCTCTGCCGGCCCTGCCCCCATTGAAGGCAGGGATATTGTTTTCACTGAGGACAGCGTGGTACCTCCTGACATAAAGCAAATACTTAGAGATACTGTCACCTCATAAATTTGCAGTCTTCAGAGCATATGTGCTGATTTATAATAAATGGCTTTTCCTCCCATTCCCCCACTTGAATCCAAATCATTGCTAACTCCTCAAATGATGATGAGTTGTCTTCTCTGATGTGGTAGGCTCCAAGTGCTGGTGGAACAGACCATGGCAATCCACGGCTCTGGTTAGATCAACATAGTGCCACTGCACATGCTTGCCAAGGTCTGAAACAGGGTATGAGAAGTGCACATGAAAAGGAAACATTGGCTTTATGGTGCTGCTTTAATCCAGAGCTGTGCAGTGGAAAATACCACACCAGCAAAGTCAGATTGTGGTTTTTCTTTCTGGCTAAAACAAATCTTTCTTTTTGGTTTCTGCCGTATCTTGCCTAGGGAGAAGGGGGAAGCATCTGTGTTATTGCTTGCTAAACAACTCAAGTGCGCACAGCCAAGCCACAGGAGCAAATTTTAAACAGGGGAGAAAATTCACAAAGGTATTCAGGCTCCAAGCCTGGGCTCCACTTCACGCGGCAGCGTGTCTTCCCACCTCCTTTCCCCCACCCCAGCTGTCCTTCACCTACAGACAAAACCACTTACTGTTTTTCTGATCCTACTGCAAATTTCAAGGTGCCTTATTGATATTTATTCACAAAATCTCTTCATACCGTCTCTTCATACCAATCTGTGCCAATGTGTTGCCTTCCCAGTCTGGATAAAAAGAGAATTCATGTGTCAGTCCTGTCAGGTGAATGCTAGGACTGACCGACCGTCCTTCACAGGATTGCAGGGGGTTGTCTGAAAAGCAGGGGCATTTATCTATTTATTGTTTTTTATTTATTAAGTTAGCCAGCCTCAAAGCCAGAGGGTGGAAAAACTGGCATGGGAATGAACCGTGTAAAGCGGGGTAGAAAGGATTATATTCCCTTTAAAAAGCAAAAGTCAGCTGTAAACGTTTTGATTACTGGTATAACTGAAATTGAATAAAATTGGAAAATAACAAAAAACTGATAAAAAGCAGCTTTTGCCTGCAGTCTTTCATTTTATGCTGTGCACTCTTCAGCAATCATAGTACCTAAAGCAGTGTTTTCGAGCTGCCTGTTATGAATTGAAGTGAAACTTTTACAGAAATAACTTTAATATAAACCACTAAATAACTGTCCTCGCATAGCCCTAGCTAAAGCAATAAAGCAACTCAGTGTAGAATATGGAAGGTTCAAATCTGCTGTTGACAGAAATATCTCAGTTACATCAGCTGGCAGAAGATGTTCTCCAAAGTGAAGGTCTATGGAATTCTTTTATTGCACAGTGATTTCTGTGCATCAAAGTGAGGAGAGGGCTCTTTGAGCATTTTCATCAACTAATGAGAAACTTCAGCTCAATTCTTTCTCAGTAACACTATAGTCTGATGGTCAATACAATCCTCCAAAGCAGATTGTGGTTTCATCTGGTCGTAGCTACAGCTGGGGCTGACCCCTCCCAAGTGAAGAAGTTGCCAATTGGCTAGAATTCTTTATAAGAAAATCTCAGATGCTAGCTCCTCTTTTATTTAATCAACATTGCAGCAGGCAGAAAAAGTACCTGGAATAAAATTGACCAGTTTTCATCTGGTTTGTTTCCTTCTCTTTGCCGAAAAAAATGTCCTCTAGCCAAAACACACCACTTAGTCTTATTAATTAGTTAGAACTTCTGTGTATTTATCCAGATTTCTCAATACTGAGCATCTCCTTCTACCTATTATTTTATGCTGCTGAAATTCAAGCAGAAGAAAGGAGTTAGAATTAATTATAGTCTTTGGCCAGGAGGATTAGGCACAGATGCTGGATTATTATTATTGTACTGTATTTGGGAATGACAGAAGGAATGTGTGGGGACTGATGGGATCTGTGAAAAGAAACAGGAATGTTTAAATCATCAATGAATTTTAATTCTCCTTTTTTTTTTATGCTTCAGTAATAACAACGATAATGATAAGAAATAGGCTTGTTTAGAAAATAAGGAATTAAAATGACAACCTATGCAACCTCCTACTACCTGTGTTCATTACAAGTCATCTTGGTCTTGTAGTGATGTGGGCCTTTGCTTGAGTGATTCACAGACTAACACACCAACAGCACTTCACTTTCTTCTACTAGCCAAGTATCTTAGATGGCTCTTAGATCTCCCAGCTGTATCCTAGAATCTCTCATTTCTCCCCACCTCTTGCCTTACACCTTCCTATCCCTGGCACAGGTTGTTACTCTTGCACTAACAATCCTCAGTATCTGTGTTGGGCCAAGATCTATAAATTACCATTGCCAGAGTGAACTGAAAATGCTGTATGTTTTGTTTCACTGTATCACACATTGAACATACCGTTTGGGAAAACACTTAGCATGCAACAAATGCGAAGGAACTATTTAAAAGCTACTGCGGGCAATATTCACTCCCCAGATTCTCCAAAGGCAGAAGGGCTCCCTTAAGCCCCCACAATGAATCCACACACAAATGCACTGCTCCGTCCTAGAATCCTACTTACAGGTGTAAACATAATGTACTTACTTAGAGGGACCAGTGTTCAGGCTTGCACTGTCAGTTCATTTTTCTTTTTCTGCACACTGGAGCAAACAAAAGGTGTGCTTTCGTGTTTGCAAGGATTTCCCTGGAGTATGCCCATAACAGGTGTGTCTTCCACATGAATTTCATGGCTAACAGCATTCCATATTTTCTGTATAAAAACAGTCCCCTTAAAGATTCAGCTGGTTGGACACTTACAAATCAAAACTGTGCTTTGAGAATTTCTACGCGACTGAAAAACATCTTGCCCTGTATGTACAAATGATCTTTTCTAAAAGCTAACTCCTTTGGTAGAAATTGGAATAATAAGCAATCGGGCTTGTCACAGTTAAGGATATATGGCCTGTGTGTTATTAGACAATATTATACAATACAATACAATGCCCATTGTAATTATGACTGGATTTGACCATATAACCTTGTTGAGCACCTGGGCATAGTCCATAGCACCGTGTACTCAAAGACTATTTTTCTGTTGAATGAGTTCAATTAGTTTTGCATTTAGCTCTGATAGTGGTTTGCCATTATTACAACTAGTAAGGATTAAAAGAAAAGAAAAAAAATCCAATGTAGACAAGGCCAAAGTGAATAACATCAGAAGCCTGATCATTTGTCACCTATGGTCACTTGAAACCATTATTTCTTTTACACACTGTAATTTCAGATAGACTTGTGTAAACAGTGTAAAGATTTATTTTCTCAAAATATCAGAACCACTTAGCATGAGTCACAAGCTAGATTTCAGGCAGATAATTTTCTTCTAATAGATTTTTGGGTTAACAAGATAAAAATTAACATGAAAATGATTATGTGCTGACTGAAGGAAACCTGGTTTTATTTTGTTCCCTATTTGTTTTACAAGGGAAGTCTTCAAATATCTTGCAGGGGCAAAAATATTTAAAGTGTTTGCACATGTTTCCCATTTCCATTTTATAAGATTCATTCACAGTCAGCCAAATGTATCTCTCTCTCTCTCTCTCTCTCATTTTTTTTCTTTTGATACACTTCTTAATTAGTCTTAAAGGCTCCGAAGGTGCTTTTTTCTGTCTGTCTTTTTATTCCAGATGTAGAGAGTGGTAAGCAATGCTAGCAGTTAAGTCATAAGGCTGTAAAACCAGTGCTGGATGCGCCTCAAAGGATTATGGGGTGTCCTATGATTTGCTCTTTCTACTTGGTATAAAGGAGCAAAGTGGAGATCTAAGGCCCGTGCGTCATTGTGAACTGAAGTGGCTGCACTTGGATAATGTAGATTTGGCTTTTACTGCCAAATTCTAGCCCCTGTGAAGGCTTTGCCACTGGGATCAGCGTATAGCTCCATCTTCAAAGGGCTGCAGTCTGAGATGAATGCTCTCATCACAACAGACTCCAAGAGTGCGGGGAAGCCAAGGCAGTTTCAGTTCCTCTCCCTCTCCATGGTCAGACCCTGCAAGGTCTCTGTTACATGATGGGCAAGAGGATGGGCTCTTTCACAGACCTTTTCTGTCCCCAGAGAAGCTGTGTCCAGTTTGCTGTGCCACTAGAGGCAGGGGCACCATGACGTGAGAGATGCTGTGCAAAGCCGTAGAGGGCATGTCTCAGCGGGCCTGTTTGCACGTAAGGGCCAGTCTTTACAAATATTTAGACACATGATTTTTTAGGAGTTATGTATTTTTTCTCTTTTTAAAATCTGATCCAAAATGGATACAGACAAGGGTAATACAGCAGACCTGAGTAATTGGAAAGCAGTGCGCAGAGGAAGGAATGACTATCCTCTGAACCACCTGGAGACTCTGGGTCCCACTGCTGTGCTTTAAAGCACCAGCTCATCCTTGGGCTGTCCACGCTGACTGTCTTATATGAACTTTGTAACCACAAGTGCTCAAGATAGCAAATACAATTTAACATGGCTCAAGGTCTCTTTGCGGATGAATGTGTCTGTGGCAGGACTATCAGGGCAGAACTGAACATTTTTAGGGAGCATCTTATCACAGTGATTAAAGTTGCTTTTTATTTGCAAAGTGATCTTTTTTTCCCATCACCCGAGTTTCAGCACCACAGTGAATTCTCTCCTCCCATTTTAGAGTAGAGAGAAAAGAAGGATTTAAAGAAGTTAGGGACTGATTAGGCTGTTCCACTTTCTCCCCTTTGCTCAGCGTTATGATAGCCTCAGAAATCCCTCAGACCATGATGAGTCATTTTTTAATCTATCTTATCCCAAATCAAGTCAACGTCATTTAAGGCTGGTGAATAAGTCTTGACTGATGTTGATGTAAATGAAATAGGAATAACTAGTACTTCACCAGGACAGAGCAAACGTATATTCTCACCACAAAAAATGGGAAAGACACTGGGTTAGTCCCAACTAGCAAAAGAAGAAAAAAAAAAAAAAAAAGAAAAGAAATAAAATACAGCTGTTTGCAGGAGATCTCTGATGTATTAAAACTGGGACTGGAAAGTTGCCCTTCTCCTGCTGGTGTAAATCAGCAGATCTCTTTTAAAAGTGGGCAGGGGTTCAGCAATTTCTGTCCAGAACAAGGGCAGAAGCCCTTATCTGCCTGAAGTCTTATCTGCCTTGAGTCTAGCTCATGATTTGCACAAAGTACTTCCATTAAAGTCCTATTTGGGTCAATTCACAAGGGAAATCAGACTCTGTGACCTTCAACAGTGGAATGGATTCAAGCTTAGACCTATGATTGTTTGCATTAAAGAATATTAAAGAGCACAGGGGCATCCTTGTGGTTCCACATAGCAAAAAGTTTCAGTAAGAGACCAGCAAACCCAGCAGTAATCCCTGAGGTCGGCAGCAGCCAAACCATGGCAGCCTCACCAGCCCAGCATCAGCAGAGAACCCCATTCCTTGGTTTGAACCAGTTTCTTCTTGTCAAGTTTGGAGTCTGCCCTACCAACTCTCCAACAACCTTCAGAGGCAACACCTGAATCTTGCTTCTCCTTCTTTCTTCTCTTGGAACATTCTCAGCAGTCACTGCAGAGGTTTTACTAAACATGTCAGATTAAAGGTATAACCAGACGAATAAATGCAGTCCATCTGAGGGCATGTTTCCTCTCACACGTTCAGTGGCTGTCAGCATTTTGAATAGGATTCAGAAACATGTCCTTGAAGCTGGCTGGAATGTAGCTTAATGTATCAGGGGCAGCATTAGAGAAAGGAGAAAAAAGGATGGGGGAAGCTTTCATGGAAATGTACCCTCCGCCTTTCCTCTCTAATATTGCATTTACTGCAAACCAGAAATAAACAAACTGTATTTGCAAGAAGAATGGTAACCTCCAGCCACCTCACTCTGCTTCTGAGTTCAGTGGAGGAGTTTGTGATGTAGTCGCTGTATCCTGGATTTTTTTCACACTCTCTTCAAAGCTTATTTTCTTTTTTATCAACAATTTATTTATAGTGAGAGGTGGTTCCTTTCAAGCACTTCTAGCTGCCAGATTTCAGCACCGTACAAAGCTAGTCTTTTGTTAATGTTCCTGTTTTAAAGGGAAACTGAGGCATGGGGTTACAAAGTGACTTCTCTATCTCATGCTCAGTTCTTCTCACTACTTACTTTTCTTTGCACAACTCATCTCTCTAGGAATAACTCATCTTTCCCTGGTCAAGGTTTTGTCTTGATCTCAATGCAGGGAGCAGTACCAGACCAGCCAGTCTGAACTGGCCCTTGTTCTTGTTATATTTGCATTAAGCTTGCAAGAAGCAAGGTTTTCTGCAAACGAGTGATGAGGGTCGGTCCCTTCTTGAGCAAACAGATGCTCTTGGCACACAGCAGAGTCCCAGAAGGAAGGTGAACTGAGCACAATACATCAGCAGCAAAGCAGCAGCAGATGCAGGTATCTGGATGCTCTGCCAGAAAATATGCCACAGAATGAGCAGCATTTAACCTCCTCCTAAATAGCACATTATCATCACTACGGAAAATCAGTAATTTCACAAGAGGAGGATCTTTCAAACGTTGGTTTAAACATGCAAATATTTCACTGTGCTTTTGATTGCTGCCTTTTTTTTTTTTACTTAAAAAGTCTATTTGTTTGTTTACCCTCAAGTCTTTAATTTAAGGAAAATAGTTAATCTCAAAGTCTTTTTAAGGCCTTTTTTAATTCTAGAGCTGAACACTTTATAGTTACATTGCACCATCCTTCTCTGAAACCCATCTGGGGTTCAGGTGGGTAATACTAGAAGTCCACTCAGAGAAGCTTAAGTAAATGAGCTATATGGCATACCTAATGACTTCTGCATTTATCTCTTTTCATCCACGTGCACTTGTAGGAAGACAAAGTGCTGTGTTACGGTGAAAGAAAAACCATACGGGCTCCTGTGCATTGTAGGGTACTTAAAATATCTCCTTAAAATGTAGATTTTGACTTTCTGCCCAGCACTGCCTTGAAAGTTTTGCCATTAAAACCTAATTGCTAAGTAAATGTTCGCTCAGTATTTCTCAGTGGAGGACAGAGTGAAAGTGGTTCAGTGCTTAGTTTTAGTATCATTTTTGCTCCCGGTAATCTGTTCCTTTTTTTTTTTTTGTGACATTCTTTCGGTTGCAAGCTACTAATCTTCCATCTTGGAATGGACTGCACCTCTTTGAAACCAAGGGGGGAGAGTAAAATGTGTTAGGTTTCCAAGAGTTATTTACCGCTTCCCAACCAAAAGATGGATTTCCCTTCTCTGGGGTCGCTGGCACCATCATTTTTCCCTAAATATTCCTGACATGTCACAAATCACTGCTTGTTTACTGACTTGGAAACGGTCTCCTTTGTGCCTCTCCTGAACAGATTGGGAAGCTGGTGGCTCAGATCCAGAAATGAATCCAACACTGGGGTATAAGAAACACTTGGGGCTCATGGATTTTTTTTTATTTAATAAGATGCATGGAATTAATTAAATTAAGCTTTAATATGATAGTCGTGTTCTGTGACCTTGCGGGCTCCATACCTGGGGAGGGGTGGGGAGGAGGTTAGTGCCGCCAGGCAGAGCGTCCCGAAAAATTACACTGGGCACAAGCTCAAGGCAAGCACAGACATGTAGTGCTGAGAGACAGCAGCAGCTCCCTCCTCGCTTTTGGGCTGCAGAGCTTTCCTCTGTTGCTGAGGCAGAAACGCAATGGTTTTCACTTTTCTCTGAGTTACCTGTTGAGGGGAGTTTCAGGAAAATCCCCATTTATGAAGGGGAAGATGTGCACCGGCAGCACGTGCCAGCATGGGCACTTCACTGGCTTTCTATCCATTGGCCTGGGAACAGGTATTTGCACATATGCCAGCATGAGGAGCTTCAACACGGGGTCCTGTTTATGCAGAGCTTGCTGAGGTGAACAAATTAAGCTTTTTTAGACCTTCATGCAATTCATAGTTAGATTGTAAGGACTGTAAGGTACAGCCTGCCTTTTTTCCTTTCCCTCTGTCATGCAGCACTTGGTCAGCATGGGGCTCTGGACTGCAGCAGGCATGTGGAAGTTGTACTGACCCACAAATAATAAATATAACATTTCAGGGCATATCATTACTTAAAGCTCCTGAAGTTTGCTCTTTGAGGGGAATGCTCATATGTGTTTTGTCTCCCTCCCTCATTCCATAACCAGTGTTGAATCCTTTCCTGTTTACTCCTTGCA
The DNA here is from genome assembly GCA_013389945.1 of Fregata magnificens. NCBI lineage: Eukaryota > Metazoa > Chordata > Aves > Suliformes > Fregatidae > Fregata > Fregata magnificens. The sequence continues at coordinate 186,731 of WAAD01029146.1, read as the reverse complement.
AGACATGTGGGTGAATAGAGGCTAGCCTGAGGATGCGAACTTCCAAAGGTACCCAACACCACAGAAATCCTTAAAGGGAAAAATAATGAATGAAGCTATATTGTCTTTCCTGCTGACTAGTTCGCTAGTACAGCAGAGCCAGGGGAAGTCACTAACATCTCCCTCCCGGGGGCTGGGGGACAGACCTTCCCCCACCACACAAAGGGTTCTCCCACCTGAGAGAGGAAAAGCAAAGGCAAGGTTTTCTTTGTAAAAACGAGAAATAAAGAGGCTTTAGTTTTATTTCTTGCTTTACCTGGGAAAGGAGCCTGCATCTCCTGTGTCTTGCACACTTCAGGTCTCTATGATTTGTAAGCACCAATTCATCAGTTAAAACTAATAATAACAATGAAGCTCTATTATATTTCACAGTAGATGCTTATCTAAGTGAAATGCATAGTACTCCAAAGCTGCAAGATTTATTATTTGCTATTTATTTGATCTTATGGATAATTGTTTAATTAAAGCAATTAGTAGCTGCTTTCAAAACCCAAAATCATTACTAAGCTAACATCCAGCGAGCAGTTACTCCAACCGTAATACCTTCCTTTGCTCTTTGACGGTGCCAGCCCAGTTTATGGTAGCTACACTGTAAGGTACATCTTCACTGCAAGACAACCCATAGAAGTGTAGGACTGGATTCGGGGACATAAAGCTGACACTGCACTATTTGTGGCATCCACATAACTATTGTCACTACAATTACAGTCTGATCTGAGCTTGGCAGGAGGTGGGAAATGGATTTTAAAGTGGAAGACTTAAATATGTAGAACTCTTTCTGGTGTTTGCTAATAAATTCTAGCTTTGAGTGATATTTTGGCTTTTTTTTCTGAGAGGAATTCTTCATGGCCATAGTAAATTCATCCGAGTTATTTCATGCTTCTCTTGAGAAAGTACTAATATGTATACACACACACACATATATATAGTTAGGCCAAAACCAAGACATAATGCTTTGAAAGGACGTTCTGTGATGGAAACCTATGTCGAGGATCCAGTGGGGATTACATAAAAATGGCTTAGTCAGTTGAAAAACTTGTCAGCCAGAATGTAAATAAGCAGAGGGTCCATATCCACAGTCCTAAAGGGAAAAAAGGAAATTGAATTCATTTACGGCTTCACTCTTGAACCCTCCCACAGCACAGGAAGCAGTAGGCCATGTAAAACCTATAAATAGCTATCCAACTTCAGGTTCCCTCTCAGACAGAGAGTAAAAAAAAAATAAAAAAATGCTCCCCAGGGAAAAACATGATCTTTTCTCCATGTTTGAGTTGTCAGCTTTGACAGAAATGATACAAGCTAATTAAATTTTTGTTAATTTATTTTGTCTGATTCAACGACTGCCTGTCACAAATCGCTCAGTAAGGCAGACTTTTCTTTGCTATAGACTTCCCGGTCCTCTTCCCCTCTGAAGCACCATTAAGTTGATGCAGGCAAAGTGGACCTGTTTAAGTCAAATAAACACGAAGAGCATTTAAGTTCACTTCTCCCTCTGTGCTTCAGCTTCGTATGTCTGCTCCAAAGGGAACCCAACCTTATTCCAACTTATAAATCTCTAGTATGGGAGAACGACTGCTCTCTTCTGGTCAGATAGTTATGTTAGAGATAAAATATGAAGATGCAGTGGGTAAAGGACAAACTAAAATTCCATTCTGGAACTGTCCTGGCATTTCTATTAAGCCTGAAATAACTGAGCAGTCATAATTTTGGCTGAATTTTTCCCAACCCATGAGCCATTTTGAGATCCAAGAATTGTCACATCTCACATCAGGAAAAAACTGAGATTTGTGAAGTGAGTTATCACAAAATAAGTGCAGCAAAAGACTGCAATACCTAATAGCTTGGTAGCGGTCAGGACAGCAACCCCTCAGTTGCACAATACTTGCTTTTGAGTCTACCATGCAGAAGAGTGCTGTAGTCACTGAACTGTGATACCAGTTTATTTCTGTCTTAGTTAAATATTTATTATTTGGGCAAAGCAGAGTCCCATTTCATTTCTGTTTAGATTTTAAGCTGCTCAGATGCCTTTTACAGTGCCATGCACGTTGACTAGTATATGCCTCTGAAATATTCACAGGAAACTTCAGGTTTTGTTCAAAATAACACTTTATAACTATTTTGATAAAATATTAAAGGGTTGCTGTATTTTTTACTTCTGACATGAAACTCAGGGTTCAGAGTGTGTCTTTGGACCCAACATGTTTAGCACAACTGACCCAGAACATACCCCCCACATCAGTGTTAATTAAGGAGACGAAGGTGACTAGCAAAGGGCATTTCCCTGATCAGGCAGCTCGGATATCACTTTCCCGTTCTGTCATGAAAAAACACCTATACTTTCTGCAGGGAGATCCATTCGGTCAAATGGTTGGCCATGTATTTATTAATCTGTAGATGATGCCTTCCCCGGGAAGGTGGGGAAATCATGCGCACAGCTCCCCAGCCATCCAGAGCAGTCGCTGCCTGCTTCAACATGCTACCATTTTCGTTTTGCATTCTCCTGTAACTCTGTAAGTGCAAAGCCAGCTCCAAAGAAAGCACTGTGAAGTCTGATTGTTCTGAGATAATCAGTTGAGGAAACAGGTAAAAGACAAACCCTGGAGGTATTTATTCTTTTTTTTTTTAACCTGTCTTCTGTAAGGGGTATGCACTTTGCAGGCCTTTCACAGTTCAAAACACTTTTAATAAACATACACGAGAGGCAAAGTGTGGATGGGTTTGAAGCCGGAGGTAATCAGATTAGAAAATGAGATAAGCAATTAGCAGAACCGTTCAAAGTACCAGCTGACGGAAAAAAAAGTGCATCTCCATCACACACCCACAGACACCAGCCGTAACCTACAGATGTTCCCTTGCTCAGATTCAGTCTGTTTACATAAACATCCAACACTCATTCCAACAGGACTTTGTGTTGTGTTATCTTGTTTAATGGGTAATTTCTGCATTAAGGGACCTGCAGTTTTAAATTAAAGCTCTAATTCTTTTTGGCATTAAAATCCCAATGTACGTGACTTTACACTCATAAAGCACTGGCAGTTCCAAGCCCATTTTTGTCGAACAGGAATGTACCCGTAGCACATTCTACACTTTACATCAACTCACAGTGCTGCAGCTGAGGGCATGAAAACCAGCCAGAGATGGCAGGAGTGTTGAGTCGCGTCAGGGAAGAACCGTTTTCATAATATCTCAGCAAGCTGAATCAGGAGCAATGTTGTTAAAACTCTCTAGTGTGTACACAGCAATTACCCATTGATGCAGTTTCCTCAGAGCTTTCTTGCACATTCCATAATATTTATGTTATAATAGCAGGAATTAAGGGACAAATTCGCTGGAGATCCTTAGGCACCTAGAGGTGAAGAGTTATTCTTAGTGGGATTTGCAAAACTTTCCACGAAGATTAGCTCATAGGAGACAGGAACCTGACTCACTTTGTGGCTAAACATAAATGTGTGTTTATCTGCATTTTTAACATCTAAACATCTATCAAAACATAATCTATGTTTTCTTCCAGACCTCTCCATTTTATCTTTTCATTTATTATATTTACTGAAAGCGCTTAAGGGAGAGCCGAAAACAGAATTTCATTCTGCTGGATGCTGTGAAAACAGAGAGGAAACTCTGTTCCCATTCTGAAGAGTTTATAACATAAGTAGACAAGTTAAAGTGCCCTCTTTTCAGTGGGAAACAGTAATGATGTGCTCTGATGGCACGTTTTTCACCTCCGTGAAGAGACCTCAGCACTCTCTTTGGAGAGAGGGGTGCTGACTGTGGAGGGAAGGAGGAGATTACTAGCTACCTGTTTCTTCCTACAGCATTTCTGTCCTGAACAGGATGATGAAGAACATGGGTGGATCTTTGAAGCACTAAAGTAATGCTAACCTTCTCTTTCAAACATGCTGCAGTGGAAAATTACACATTACTAAGATGTCTTCAATAAACATTTAATCATATAATCTAATATATTAATATTATACATGCCCTGGAGAGCCAGGTATGCATTACAAACATATGTAATAAACATTTATAATCCAACAAGCTTCTAGAGTATTAAGAAATTACCAAGAATAGTAAGAGGAGGTTTTTTGTAAAAGAAATTACTTCCAACTTGAAGCAGATGCCTTCAAATTACTGGTTCCCTGTACTTTGAGATGACTGTCTCTACGCTGTGAGCAGTAGGATTTTGTTTCTGGCAGTGGCAAGGCACAGAATCCAATTGGTAGAAATGACACAGAAGACCCTTTGAAGGCTTTTTTTCTCATCTTTTGGACTCAGATTACTGCTTGGACCTTTTGTGCTTTCCAGCGTTAAAGTACTGCCTTTTTTGACGTGCTACAGAGACTCCCAGCGGTGGTCGCACTCCCAACATAATTGATTCAGGTAGATGGGTGATAAGTATGCCAAGGAACTCACTGGGCTGGGAAGCTATTTACAGTAAAGGGTAACTCAAACCTTCAGTGTTTGCCACGTGAAAATCATGGGATGGTGGATGTTCCTCCAAGAAGAAATATCTCAAAAGAGCCTGTGACACTCTTTGCCCATCTTATGTGTCATAATTCCCCAGAGTTCTCTCTGTATTCATACTATATGAAGAATAATGTGTTTGAAAATTTAGTTAGAATGTCAGCCTTTAAAACACTAGACCAGTGAGCTGAGCTTCTCCTTGTGTTCATTCAGCTATGATCCTGGTGCAGGACAAATGTGACTTCTGCTGTTTGCAAAGACTTGGTGAAGCTGTATGAGCAATGAAGCAATAGCAAGCTGAAAATATTGTTGAACCATTGCTTTGCATCTTTCTGCCAACATTTGAGATGTTGACAAAAGATAATGTTGAAGTTTCAAAGCTGGGGAAAAAAAATCACACAGCATTTTTGTGATGTCAGAGGAAGAAGGAAGCCAGCTTGAAATGAAGGTCTGCTCTCAGGCTCTAATCTTGTAGACACCTACTTAACTTTAAGCCAATTAAATCAATGGACTACTTAACCTTTGCCTACAGGAGAAAGGATTTGCCAGCACAGTTTATATTAGTGCCCCAAACAAAATAAGCAATCCTCAAAAAAGCACTCTTCTTTCAGCAAAACTGTATCTGCCCTTAGTGTCACGAGTATAAAAATATGGCCATATACTGTTAAAGAAAATCCTTCTTTTAAGTGACACCAGTAAAACAATTGTTTCTGTCAGAGTCAACCCTATATACTTAAAAATGAGCAGCAAACAAAGCATTTGCAGGATGCAGCCTTGATTTTACAGATTCTACAGAACCATATTTGAGCCCATTTTGCTCATGGCTCATATAAATCCACCGACATGTTTAATGAGCTGTGTTCCTGGAAGCACAGAGCAATGGGCAAGTCCAGGGCTCTAGGTCTGACCTGGACAGATTCCCCCAAGCCCCTCAGGGCTTCCAGCTTGGCCTCTACCCTGTGGCTGGTGCTCGTTTGTGAAATGTCTCCCAGGGGTGCCTATTCCCCTGCTAACAGAAAGGCTAAAGTCCCCAGAGAGGGCATATGAGAAAAGGATGGTATGAAAGACACTTCTGGCTATTTGCTTTTGTCAGTTTGTTAATACCTAAAAGTGACTTCACATCACTTTGTGTGTATGGAGGTGGTGTTGTTCTGCAGAGCTAGTTAGAAAGAAATGTTGCGTGCTAACTTTAATGAAACCCAGGGCTCACTGAAACAGCACCAATGGTCTAATAACACGTTACATCATTTGTCACTGGACACATTGGGAGTATGTCACTGGAAAACCTTTAAAAGCTGAGATGTAAGTGGTGTGGAGACAACCATGGCCTCAGCAGGGTAAAAAAGACAGTATCATTTATAAATGTTTTTATGTATAATATTTACATTTGGAACATTTAAATGTAAAAAGGAAAAAGAAAGCCTACACTTAACATCTTCCCAGATGTTAACATCTGTCTAGATGTCAGCCCAAGGATCTGACATTTTATGTGTAAAGGGGAGCATNCCCCCCCCCCCCCCCCCCCGATTAATTGTCCTGCACGTTGGTCCCATCACTCTTTGCTCTGGGCCATATGGTCATATGTCATTAACCCTGGAGACCAACAGCCTAAGAAAGTGGAACCATATGTTCTTAGCAAAGATAAATAGTAAACAGGACTGCATGCAACAGGATCATTGGTTTGTGAGGACGGGACTTGTGTGTCGGGGTTTTTTTGTTAAAATGAACACAAATACATTTTGGTGGCAAAGCACATGGACAAACATGTCCTGGTGTGCAAAACCTAGCAGCTACCTTGCTCTCTGGCAAAGCAGCTCCTGCGCCTAAAGGAGGGCTTGCAGGGTCTGTGTCCAAGCTCTGCCTCCTACTCTGAGGAAGGGCAGGGGGAGATGCTCTTTCATTGCCATGTTGAAATGATGCTGAATACTGCAGGCAAAGTTCCCCGTCTTTCATCACAGGGTCACTCTGAGCCACCACCAGCTGCAGTGACCTCTCTGTCCATCTCTCCCTTGTGCAGCTTGATCTCTATAAGCTAATTCTTCTAAATATCTTATTTCCTGTCAATTTAATGTGACAAAAAAGGTGTGTTTTTCCTCTGTGCCAATTCTTTTTTGGCTGTCAGCATTTTGAGTCAAATGAGAGATTTCCTTTTAGTTCAAGGATACTATGGCAGCTCTTTCAGAGGAGAGTAATTCCACGGGACATGAAGGGGCAGGGAGTCAATAGTTTCTTCATCTGTCTCTCGCCCAACAAAGTCACCCTGACACCTCAGTGTATCTAAGGAAAAATGGGAAAATATGCACAGACTCATGGCTGGCTGACGAGACAGGCTGAATTATTTCTTTCTTGCCAGGTGTCATTCTTATTTTCTGTGTATTTGGCGGCAAAGCCTGAGCTCTCATTTCCAGAGAAGGGCAGTGTTATTACATACTAAAAAGCTGTTGTATTTCAACAGTAGCACAGAAAGCCAGTGAATAATAAGTGGATATATGTGCCGATGAGATATTTTCATAACAAAATGTCCACTTGTTTGGACTATTTATCATGAAACCATAATTACAACAACACCTGTGGAGAATTATATGGTGATGCAACACTGGAAAGAATTTGGGCTGAATATCATGCCTTGCAGATTTGCTCTCATCCCTTTGAACCTCACTGCAGACATGTAACTAAATTTGTCTACTAAAGGAAGAAAGTTTGTAGTCCCAAATATTCACCTCCTTTCCATGCACAAGCCCAAGAAAGGCCCAGAGACCTATATTTAGAGCAGGTCAGGAGGGAGAATGGGGTTGATAAGCTGATGCTTGAATAAAGGCCGTTTTGTCCTGCTTGAGTTGCATTGCATTCCTGAGAGCTCGGCACAACAAGTATCGCATGGGCAGGCCACCACAGCAGCCAGGCTCCCAAATCCTACTTTCTGTTTGTTTGTTGTCTTTACATAACCCAGACTAGCTCAACGCAGAACAACGCAGATTTGCGGTGAATATCTGCAACATGTTTGTTTGGATGAACAGCCCAGTGAGGAAAAAAATAGCACATGCAGCCACTTGTGGTGCCAAGGACCTACAAAAAGGCACAGCCCATAGAGGTCCCAACCTGGAAAGCTGCTAAGACCATTTTTGTGCAGTATCTCAGTATACAACACAAACCGTCACCTTTTCAAATCCTGTCTGACCCCTAAAGGTCCTCACTCTGCCCAGGCAGCTGGGTTTGACTGACCCATCCCATCCTGGGTTGCCTTGAAGGCAGCCCTTGCTTGTTTTATTGCCATGGGATGTGATCGCTCTACTGCATTTCTGATTTGATACAAATAAAAAAGATCTGCTAACAGATTTGCTATGGAAAAGATGAGATCCATGTGACTAATTCTGATCCAGATGTAACCTCAGGCAAGGTGAAGAGTGCCTTTGTCCTGCCCTTGAAGGGCATACGAGGTCCCTGTGTCCACTCTTGTCCTGTCATCCTGGGGCAGCCTGGCTGGTCTGTAGATGCAGCGCTGTCTGGGATACAGCCTGAAATGTCAGCCCTTCCTCCAGCTTCTCTGCTTTCTGTGGGAAGCCAATCCACATTTGTTTCTTTTCTTTGGATGTTTTGTGTTGCAGGCAGGCCAGAGAGGTCCACTCTCATTGTGAACGTGCCTCTCGCTAGCCCCAAAAGTTCCCCTACCTTCGCTGTTGTCCCCAGCATGGCCAAGGATGTATGCTATCATGCTTTGATAGAAATACCACATCTGGGAAGCAGTGGGGATCTGGGCTTATCAGGTTTCTCTGGGCATTCTGGGATATCCTCTCTCAACTTCGCTGGGCTGCTAGTTGCTTCTCATAACACAGCTAATTTGATCATATTTAGCATGCATTCTTCACACATGATCTTATTACAATTCCAGTGCTCTTGTTTTTGCTTATTCAGGCTGACCTTAGGCATCTCCCGCCATCCTCTGCCATGGTCAAGACCTCCCAGCTTGTTGCCTGGTGGCCCCCAAAGGAAGGTGTGAAGATTAACAGCCTAGAGGATGTATTTAATGAATGGCAACAAGGGATTAGTGACACAGTGTCACCTTTCATGGCCTCTTTAAGCAGGCGAGCTGACACCCGTTTATTTTTGTTTGCACTGTTGAGTAAACTCTGGAAACGGACGGGATTTACAGTCTCTGCTCCCCCAGCGAGGAGCCTCCTTCTGTCCACCAGCCTTTGCGTGGGGTGATGATAAAACTAGTAAGCTCTCTCCCACCTTTCTCCCAGGGGAATCCTGGGCCTTGAAGTTTTGTGGCCTTCTCCTTACTGCTAAAGGTGCAGGGGGGAAGAGTTTTGCTGGGGGAGAGGTGTCTCAAGACTTTGGAAGGTCTGATTGACAGCTCAGGTTTCCAGCTCTCCATGTCCGTCAAAAGCCAGCCCCATAGTCCCCATTCCTGCCACCTGTGAAACAGCTCCTCTGCCTGGCCAAGGCTTAGCTGCTAGGGAGTACCGGGGCAGCCTACCTGCTGCCCTCCTGCCATACCTCATAGCCCCCTGCTTCGAAATTATTTTGGAAAGGAAAATTTTGGCAATATGAACTCTAAGGCTACAGGACATAAATGCAGAAGGTTTTCTTACTACAGAGCTAACTGCACTGCACTGGACAGGGAGGCTGTCTGACCACAGAGAGTTATATTTATGTAGTTGCTTATCCTTGTTCCGCTGATTGACATCTAGAGCCAAACTCCCCCAGACAGCAGTGGGCTTTGATGAAGCCTTCAGGGACCAATCTGATGACCTTGCTCCAGCAAAGTGTTCATACACCTGCTTTATTTCAAGCATTTCCACAAGACCTATCAGCTTTGCTGGGATTCTGAATGAGCTTCAAGCTTAGTACATGTGCTGTGCTCAGTGTCGGGCTGGACTGGGACATGTGGTCCTCACAGCATGATGTTGGATAAGGTTATCCCACAATTGGCCTTGCAGTAAATTCTGAGTGATTTCTACTGTCTCTGCTTTCAAATTATTCTTTACGCTACGGAAATCCTAGTGCTGACAAAATTTTTTCTTGGTGGTTGCCTTAAGTTCTACTTTTCTTCATTTCATTTCATTCTTACCAATCCTCTCAACCTTTGCAGATCTCTTGAAGAAATTCACAGAGCAAATCTGACTGTGACACCCCTAGATTACATCTCAGTGCAACTGCTAAGGGTGCAGAAGAAAATACACAAAGCAAAGGGAAAGGGTCAGTTGAGCAGAAAGCCCAGCTGCACGGATGGTGGGGTAAAGGGAAAGCCGCAGTTGGGGATCGGAGGTTAAAGCTAGAGAGAATGTTTTGCACTCCGTGTACAGGGGTAATCTTTGCTGCTGACAATAAGTAAATACATTTTGTAGTGGTGGGGAAACTGTGAAGTTTATCTTTTCCAAGCAGCTTTCCATGACAAATGTTGCAATTGTATCTGAAATGCAATGCAGAAATTAGTGTCTCCAAATAAGAGGCCAATCAAAGAGCTTTGATTTCTCTCCGGTTCAGGGAGTCTCCTGAGATTCTATCTCCCCTCATGTCAAGGACAGAGGCTGATATGTTTCCTTTGCACAGAGAAGAAAACAAACAGCTGAAAATCCTGACTGAGCAGTACTTCAGAGAAATGCTGGTCTGATTTAGCAGTGCTGGCTCTGACGCATTTTTAAATGTATTTAAATTGTGCTCCTGAGCTTAGCTGATTATTTGTATACTGGAATTCATTTTAATGACTAGTTTGTGGTACAGTGGAGACCTGAAAGAAAAACAAACAAACAAGAAGAATGCTCTTAAAGATGTTTATTCTATTTTTATGTATTTTATGCAAAATGCATCATAGATGGAGAGATTAAATCCTGACTGACAGCTCCTATTCATGGAAATCACTGACAGAGGAAGTTGTGCATGGTTCAGGGCTGAGCCATGTTAGCAATGCCATGTCAGTCTGAAACAACAGGTCCAGATTGAAGATGCATCAGCCTGTCATCGAGTGGTGCATAATCAGAGCAAGGGTGGGAGATGCAGGTTAGGACTGAGGTTTGTCAGCAGAGATGCATAGGTTCAGTTGGGAGATACACATCAGGCCAAATGCAAAGCAAGGGAGGTTGAGAAAGCTACTCCAGGACTCAGTTTGCCTGGCTCAAGGCAATGCAATCGGCTCCATTGTCTTACAAATTAATTTCCCCTTCACTTCACAACTTTTTATCTTTTCTTTTTTATTTTTTTTAATCACGCTTGCTATTATTTTTAAAGCAATTACAACATAGAAACAAGACCCAAGGAAACACCCACTGCATTCCTGGGATGATCTGTCTGTGCTCCCTGCATTCCACCCCAGGCACAGAGGTGGGAGGCAGCTGTGTGCCAACACCACCAGACTCAATTCCCACAAGGGAAAAAGCCATGGATAAAGTAGGATGATACAACCCAATTGCTTCCAATGAATACAGGGTCTGGAAAGAAGTCCCCCAGGGCCTTTTTCCAAGTGCTGCTTCAACGGGAGTGCACAAAATGCCTTCCACTAACCAGGACAAACCTATCTTTAAAAAAAAAAAAGCCAATTAACATTGCACAGTCTCCGCACCCAGATTCCTGCCGGTTGGCATTTCTGTACCTTGGATGCTGTGTGTCTTTGCAGCTGGATTCCTGAGGCTTAACACCTTAATTCCTGAAATGAGCCCCAGTCCTAATTCCCGATTTTAGGAAAACAACATTCCTCCCATTGAATGAAAACATTTGTACACAGTTCATAAACCATCTTCCTGAGGGGTGAGAGGGGAGGGGGGCTGGAAGAGGAAAGCCTGCAAATGCATGGCAGCGTAGCATAGAAGTGCATTGTCTGTAAGCCTCTGACGCTGCTGGCTATAGGAGCCAGCTGCTGTTTGGGTAAGTGCTCTGTTCAAATATTCAAATCCCCCGCTGGACAGGGCTATGACCAAAACACTATGCAAATACTAATAAACACGTTGCGTAGAAGTCTCCGGACCAGGTCTTTCATTTCTCTCCATCAGTAACAGTCCTAGATTCAAATTCAGCAGCCGATCTCCCCTCAGCATCGCCATCATTTGAGTGGGAGAGCATGCCCCAGTTTTCTGACCGACCCTGACCCAGCACAGCTGAGACAGCTCCAGATCTAGGGTCAAACAATTTTTGTGAGGACTAGAACAAACAAAACCTCGTTCCCCATCTGCTGTGCCAGAAGGATATACAAGTGGATATAGTTGCTCTATAGTTGCCGTGTTGCTTATATTCTTTCTTCCATCCATGATGGGTTGTGGCTTAAAGGAGCCCATGATGGAATCCAGCACAGTCGTTCTTATACCTTGCAGTCTGTCTCCTTTGTGAGCCTGTGTTAGCCAAGCTAAAACCAGTGTTTTCCCTCAGTGAGAACAGGGTGTCTCTCAATTACTGTTTTCGAACGATCCATAGGAGCCACCACTCCTCTGAGAGATCAGGTTCAAAGCGGCCAATGAGTCCAAAAAGCAAGATTTTATAAAGACTGATGTGGACACACATGTGCACACGCATGTATACCATAGTCACACTGAGGAATGGCAGGGCTTGACTTGGAGCTGCAGTTTGTGTGGTTTTAGGGAGCCGGGGGGGAAAACTGTCAAAAACGTTGAGGTAAATTATTATATTGGCAGCCTTTGGGCATGATAGCAAAGTTACCAGTTCTCTATTACCTCCTGGCTCAGTCACAGAGTGTATTATGATTTTACAAGGTGATCTTTTCATGGAGTTTCTGGATATGGTGACTCTGAAAACCAATTCATTGTGTGTGGTGGCTTATGAAATGGTCATACAAGGTGAAATGCAATTGGAGGAAAAAGAGAAAAGGGAAAAATAACCCAAATAAAAGATCCGGACAGCTAATTTTGTATCAATCCTCATCTCAAATGTCAGAGAAAACTTTTCTTGCACCTTAGAAAGCACAGTGACATGATAGCTGAGGTGGTTGATAAAATACATTGAATGATGGCTCACCTTTGCCTCAAGGTATCTCTGCAGTACACATGTCATCATCACTACTCTATTTCTTTTGTTTGTTTGTTTTATTCACTGGAGGAGAGTAGAAGAGAACATCATTTTCCGAATTTTAATGTGAAAGTGCATCATGCTTGAGAGAGAGCCACAAAAGTACTAGGAGTTAGCCCCATTTCTTCCTGGCCTGCATGAGAGCTGGTCAGGTGGATGCAAAGCTGGAAGCTGACTGCAGAAGGGGGAGACAAAACCCCTTCTTACTGATTCTTGCTCATAGAAACACACAGGCATGGATTCGTCCCACCTGAGCTAGGAGCCTAGTTGCCTTCAACTCCAGGAGATTCACTGGGAGCAGTCTATCATGACACATTCATTTTGAAAGGTGAAGAGGAGTAATGTTGGCAAAATTAACTAGGACGATGGTGGAAGCTCCAACACTTGGTGTCCTTACTGCAGGATTTGATCTGTTTTTAAAAGATTTGCTCAAACAGAAGTCCTTGAGTGAAATCTTTTGACCTGTATTCTGCAGGAGGTTTGCCTAGAGGGTTTGGATGGTTCCTCCTGCCTCGTATATCTCTATTCTAGGAAAACGTAGGTGAGAAGCAAGAGTGATAATGTTCCTACCTGCTTATAGCTCAGTGTTGTGCTCTGCTTCCCTCCTAGAGCTCAGCATGTTAATGCACCTTGTCTCTCATGCCTGGAAGCTCATAATCCACTCATCCTCCTGCCAAGAACCTCATCCCAGTCATTCTGTCATAACAAACAGACCTCTTCCCCCATGGGCTGTGTAAGAGCAGCAAGAGTTGACAGCGAGGCTGACAAAAAGCAAGCAGAGGAGATGAAGTGAGCTCCACTGGGTTCTAAGATTTTTTTTTTTCTAGAACACATTGCCTGTCAAATTGCAGGATCCAGTCAATACAGTGAAATTACAGTCCTGGGGAAAAAAAAAAAAGAGGAGAGAGAGGGAAAAATTTGATTCCGAATTGGAGGGATTAATGGTCAAAAGAATGTTCTTCTGGGAGTAATCTAAGTGTTATATTTACATTTGGCTTGGAATTATTTGCAGTGAGGAATTTCAAATGCAAATATTTTAAAAGCGTAACATGTAGAGAGACACTGTGGGCACTTCTGTTTTCTCTAAAAAAAAAGAAGAAAAAAACGGTTTTCTTGACTATTTTTTATTGGAATCTTAATGAGACCATAATTACAGCAGGAAAAAAAGGCAAAAATGTAGCTCTTAAAGGTTTGCTGTTACTGTACATACGGGCCTTGGATTTAAAAAAAAAAAAACACCTGAATTTTTAAAAACTATTTATTTTCCAAAGTGGTGCATGGGAGGGAAAAAAATGACTTAGCTAAGTAAGTCTTGTCCATTTATGTGCTTAGTCTGTATTTTCTTTTTCTAAAAAAATATGTATGAATAAATGTTGAAATGTGTAGGCATGCTCTGTTTGTCTTGGCTGTCTCCTTTATCTTGTTTTATTGTGTTACCCTTACAAGGGGTGCTGTAGGAACAGCAGATTTTTCTGGATTTCTTCTGAGTCGACAGTGAAGCGAGGTCTCAGTGTCTTCAGGTTATTCTCTGTGTTTGTAGCTGCTTGTCCGTGAAAGTCACAGCAGCTGAATGACAGCAAGAGGACTTACACTTCTTATTCTTCAATTATTCTCCCTCTCTGGGAGCAGCCCCATACCCTGACATTATGCAGCCTTCGCTCTTCTGGGACTTGCATGAGTTCCCCCTCCTACCTGAGCAGTATAAGAAGATCAGACCTGAGCCTGGCAGCTGAAATCAGCAGTGGGATCGCCACAGGCACAAATGTTTCATATCACATAGATCCTTCTGAGATCACCTCCGCGCGGTATGTTCTTCTATATTCCCTAAACTCATCTGCAGCTCACTGAGCTGAGGGGTTTCCTTTCCTTCATGGGATGGTCGCAATTTTAAATCACTTCTCATCAGCAGGGTTTGATGTCTATAGTTCTTCCATGGGATATTTCAAGATCTCCAACTATTTTTCCTCTTTTTATTCACATTTATTAACCCTTTATTCATTTTCTTTGCCTTTAGTTTTGCTCAAGTTTTCCACATCTGTCTTTCACTTCTTTCCACCTTTATTTCTCTTGCTCTCCTCTCACGGATGCCACTTTAAGTGAGGAGCAAACATGTTAAAATAAAGTCCCTTTTTTCCCAAGGAAGAAAGTGTCCATTTAATATCCCATATGCCCATCAAAGCTGATGGAGAGGCAAAGCATGACAGGCATATTCTGTGATTCAAACCTTCTGGGTATTGGCAGGAGAATGAATCTTGTGTCTGACATAAGAGGACATCAGGAACCAGGGAAACTAACCTGAAGCTTTTGGAAAGGGTCCACTTAGCTGTCAGTCAGAAGGAGATAAACTTTACATGAAATAGGACCTTCTAAAGTCATTAGTTACCCACTTCTGCCAGAACCGCTGACGCGCAGCTCTGGAGGAAAGCAATGAGAGGCAGCCAAAGAGAACAGAAAACAAACGTGAATGGCAATATGTCTCTTAAGAAAGCGCCTAGTACAAATGTGGGAACGCTTCCTGGTCTAAGTAAAACAGGTCTCAGAAAGACTCACGTACAAATAGTATTGATCCACAGGAAAACTTTGTTGCCTGGAAGTCCTGAAAACAAGGAGATTAGATCACCTCCAGGCAGATGGATGTAGGTCTAAGCAAAGGGAAAACACAGCGAGTACCAGTTGTTCAATAATCTGTTTAACCGACTCCAGGAAGATCTGTTG
The DNA here is from genome assembly GCA_013389945.1 of Fregata magnificens. Taxonomy (NCBI): domain Eukaryota; kingdom Metazoa; phylum Chordata; class Aves; order Suliformes; family Fregatidae; genus Fregata; species Fregata magnificens. Next base: position 171,500 of record WAAD01029146.1, on the reverse strand, counting down.
CTTAAGGGAAAAAGGAAAAAGAAGGGGGGGGGGACTGTGGGGAAAGGACGTGGAGTGGTGATATTGCTATGTCAGACGTACATTTGGTATATATTAAATAAGCTACCACCACCTCCCTCCTCCTGCTACTCGGCTCATACAAAATGTTCTTTAAAACCCAGTCCTTAAACCTTGCTGCCCTGGAAGATGCTCAGCTGGCTCCACGCGCTGGACAGCAGACAGCAGTTTGCATGTGGAATCTGTCGTCCACAAAGTTGTCATTCTTTCGGCAGGGAAAGACACCCTCCCATGGACCATGCTCCTCGCCCAGGCTTCAGGGAGCAGGTCCCCCGCCCAGCAGAGGGGATGTGAAACGCAAGGCTGACAAGATGCCGGTGCATAAAATAACAGCCCGGGTGAGGGGAGCTGCTTGTTTAACACTTGCAGATAGCAGGGGAAGGCTAGGGAAGTTACGCTGATTTACGCCAGGTTCTGGCGCTAGATATTTTCCTTTGTTGTACATAACAAGCAGTAGTTAAAAGGTGACACAAAGGGCTCCTTAATCCTCGCAGCATTCTTCCCATCCTGCCTGGATTCATTTGCTCCTGTGTTTCTCGTGATAACCACTCCAGGCAAAAGGCTTTATAATGCAGTCTATAAACTTCCACCCAGTGGAGCTCTGCCAGTGCCAACCAATGACCCAGCAGGCAGCAAGCATGTGTGTCTGTGCTGACTCAGTGATCCAAGTCTGCTTTTAATTTCCTTTCTGTAGTTTTCCTTCATCCTGCAAGAAATAACTGTGAAGTAAATCAAATGGCCTATCTCCACGGGCTGCCCCTTGGCTTGGCACAGGACAAACAGGGGGAAGAGGCTGCCAACCCTGTGGCTGCCTGACAAAGTGGGTTCTGTTAGCACAGCGTAACTTACTGCAATAACAATCTGCTCCGAAAGCCAGCGGGTCTTTGCCTGCTATCATTTCCACAATGGCAGCGATCGCAGCCTCGCATTCCTGCTCCTCGGTGGAGCCAAAATCAGGAATCACTGAGACTTGTGGAAATTTCTGGAGGGAAAAAAAGAGCTTGGGGTATTAGGGGAAGGCTACTTCTGTGTTTAAAGAAGCTTTTTATTTTATCTTCAGCCTCGGGCTGAGAGCCCGGTCAGGGGAGGGAAAGGAGAAGGGAGCAATGCCATGGAGAAGCACTCTCAGCAGATCGTGTGTGGGCACAAGACGGGGGTGATTTGCCAGGTAGTTCTCTGACTTAACACCCAGGCTGGGAATTAGGGCATCGTGTTGCTGGAGGTGCATGCGAAACAGGAGATCCGCACGTCTGTGCTAATGGGCCTGCTGAAGAGCTGGGCAGTCTGGCTAAACTCCAGCTTTGACTAAATTACCTAAAACTCCCCTCAAGATTATGAGCTAAATCTGGTGTTACCCATGTCTTCTTCCAAAACATTATTTAATGTTCCTGTGCACTGCTGAACAGCCATCGTGCTCCATCTCAGAGGTACTTCACCTGCACTAACAAAAAGCTCCCTAGATATGCCTTACAGAGACTCAGTGGGCCAAACCCTGTGATCCACGTTCAGCCAAAGACCCAACTATTGTTAAGGTCACTAACACAATATTTGACCTACTGTTCAGAAGGGATTGGAAATTTTCCAATGAAAGCTGCTGCAAAAATGCAAAATGTCATATAAGTGAACAGGTTCAGCAAATTCAATGGCCATGAAATAAAAGACATCTCGCTGCTGATTGACGCCATCAGAACAGCCTCAGATATTTGTGATTTCTTTTCCCTTTCGCTCTGAATCTCTTTAGCTGGAATCTGTTTCCCCATCCAATTGCTCCCCTAATTGTTGAAGAGACTTCAGGAAATGGCAAAGCCAGATCCTGAACCTGCCCTTGTGTCTAATGTCATCAAGGGAAGTTCGATTATTACCGCTAATACAACACATGTGTTTAATAGGCGCTTCAGCCATCTATTCGTGACACGTGTCCTGGCAGAACAATACCCTGCCAGCTGCCTTGTAATACTATCCTCAATTGTAGAGCTGGAAAATCCTCTCCAGTACGACAACTGCCATTACCTCAGGTTTACCAACTCCCTTGAGGATCCTAAGGACCCTTGGGTTGTTGCTTGTTTCAGTTTCTGTTACTTAGTTGAATTACATAGTGAAATGAGGGTAAGCTATCCTGTCAAAACCAATGTGGAGCCATGGGAAGGATGGGAGTTTGTTAAAGAATTAGCTCACACTGCCGAGCATTTCTAACCCGCTGACTTTCCATTGGGTTGGCTTTTCCCTGTCCCTCTTATCACAGCATTTGCAAGTAAAAATACATCAGCAGAGAGATTATGTAGGACATCTGTGGGAACACCTGTGGCCTATGAACTTTTATCTCTACTGTTACATTTCAACAGATGTTTTATGCTTTGTTTTCAACAGCTTTTGCCCTGAATTTGTTATTGCCCCGAGTAAGTTCATTTTTAACAGCTGCCTGACAGGACAGGCTTTTCTTCTTGACTAGCTTTATTGCTTCTAATAGAAATACTCAGGAAAGCTCATCCTGAAGGGAGAATGAGAGGGAAAGAGCCAGGTAGAAATGGAAAACTTAGTATGTATCAAGCTTTAAGATGTATTTACAGAAAGTTGAATTTACACTAATAGGAGAGGCTAAGTTCTCATCCTAATAGCACTTCAGCATGTCCTATGTCTGTGCATGTAGGCAAGTAACTTGTAGACAAGGTGCTATTACAGATGATGCTCAGCATCGTTCCTTGGTTTGCCAGCACTAGGTTGTATGGGTACACTCTGACTGTCTCTGGAAGTCCAATTGTTCACCCAAAAGCGAACAGCAGCAGCAGAAAACAGTAAGGCAGAAATATGAATGCTGAAAATTCAAATCAGCTTTAATGATGGATCATGTCTTAGCATAAGGTAAACTTTCCAGGAAAACTGGGTCCGGTGCCACTCCCAACCCCAAGTCCCTCTTTAAGAAATAAGTAAAGTTATAAAAATATATATTCCTCTTCTGTATCTGTGTCTTTCCATGTGATTTTGTTTGCTGCATCTCTTTGCTGCATCTCTTCACCCTGAAAACTAATGTCTGTCTTTTGTGGTGTTCTCCTGTAGAGAGGACGCACTGATGATCTCAAGTGGAAAGAAGATGATGACGAATTGTTTGAATGATCCCCAGGGTTATGAGAAAGATGATTGGAGAAGGGGGCTGCTTGGCCTCTGCTCTGATTGGGTTTGCTCTGTTTATAATGTGATCCTCAAAATAAGCTCTCATGGTGTAATATCTCCCCAAGCCATAATATCATTCTAATAATTTAATTTATAGCCCTGTTTGTTTTCATTTATGGTTTAACAGACCAGCTGGCAATTAGGCCCTAATTATGCTGTTATGCAAAGTAGCTCCATTTATTTTTATAACATCGGCTGCAGCATAAGCTGTATTTGTTTTTAATTGTGAAATCAACCATGGCAACATACCATAATGATCCATGTGTCACAGCTGGGAATGCTGCTCAGCTTGGCCGGGTAAGGTGCAAAAAAGCTGGATAGGTTACAGCACTCGGATTCCCCGTTTGCATCCAGACAGCGGAGTCTAACATGAATGCTTAGTATTTGCCCTGGATCCAGCACCAGTCTCTTGGTATTGCTCCTTCTCCTTTTTTGCCTTTACAATGTCTCACCAGAAGAAACCAAACTGTGACATTCCACGATAGCACAAGGCTCTACCCATTCCCTCGCATTTCTGGCGAGCCGTGCGACTTGCTGGACTCACAGGGGTGTGCCGTTAACAGCTTGTTGAAGTAAAAATTTGGGCATGTGCGTAAGGAAACCTTCAGAAGGGCTGGAGATCAGCAGACACATCCTGCAAGTCATCTCTGGCTTTCAGACCACCAGGTATTCAGTCCTAAACTAGTATACTACCGGAGGAAATTAATGCACCCATATAGACACCTGTAGCAATTGGGTGCTGGTCCTCATACAGAAGGCTTTGCAGAGCACAGGAAAAGCTAATTGTTCCTGCAGTAGGAGAAGGATGCACAAGACAGCTCAGAAGACCTCTCTTCTTCCTTCATCCTCCATCAGTCACATCTCCTTTTGGGATTCCACTTTTCCAGTTACCTTCAGTCCTAATTTCTCTTCTCTATTAGCTTTCATTTTGCTCTGTTTTTTTGCCACATTCGTATGATTCAAAGGGGTTTTTTCCCTTGTTTCCAGAAACCAAGTTTGAGAATTCCCTCAGGTCTCCAGCTGTAGGTGGTTGTTGTCTTCCCAGCTCTCCGCTTGCCAAAAGCACACACACACTCACATGCATGTAAGAAGACAGCTTAGGCTTTGTGATCACAAATGTTTCAGAGATAGGGTGTGACTTGCATATGGCTCCAAATGTTTAAATCTGTATTGGCCAGAAGACATTGGGTCTGCAAAACAAGAAGCTTAATAATAAATCACAAGACTAAAGGGGTTGCAAATAACAGGAGAAACTACAAATGCCTTGCTTTTACATAGCTGTCTTCACCCATTGGACTTTTTCACAGAACGACTTCTCTTATCTTACTAGACAGGGACCAAACGGACATGAGTTCAGCTTTTGGCATAGCCACAGACCTCTTGGATGATCTCAGACAAGTTACTGAGCAGGCTGCTCTTGAAATCTGCTCCTGCAAAGTAGGGATCCGGTCTCTCCTTCCCCTTTCCCATCCTATCTGCTTGAATTATCCTTTCTTCGCGAGAAGGCAGTGTCTTGCAAGTGTCTGCACATCTGGTGCCTCTGAGCAGTATCTGGTTTTAAAGGGAAGTTGGTGCTTGCAGTTACCTGGCATTTTAGGCAGTGGGGTATCTTCCCCTCCTCCAAAGTGGGTAGTAATTAAATCAGGTCATCTAATGCACTGGCTCAAAATGCAGCTACTGCTGAGGCCTCTGTTGTCTCTTCCTGAGGCCCATATTCCAAACAACAATACCAGGATAAATTACTCCAGGATTGTTATTTTTATCTAATGCATTGGGAAACTGATATACAAAGGTTGACTTGTTCCCTCCAACTGAGCACATCGGTTGCACAGTTCAGGATGGAAACTTGGTGTCCTGCCTCCTCCCCACCACTCTATCTGCTGAACGAAAAATGATAGAGGAAGAAAAAGGACCTTCCAACCTGACAGTGCAGAAGCAAATGAAAATAACCGTTTTATGGAAAAATGAGTAAATATTTTTTCAGAATTTGTTTTTAAAACAAAACCAAAAAGAAATCAAACCATTTTGAGTTTAGCTTTAATGCTGGTTGCATGTCCTAGTGCTTTATTTTTGTTTGTTTGTTCAGAACCAGCCTGTCAATCCCTAATGGAAATAACTGGAGACGTGTGTGAATTAACACACATGCACACAAAAATGCAGACAGCAAGAAGAAGTCATTCCACAGTCTAGCCTTGTTAAAGAATACAGTCAGTTTCCAGCAGCAAACCTTCCCCCCTCAGTCTCCCTAGCCAGAGGAATTTCTTTCACCTCCTCAGAAGCTGCTTATTAAAGCTAGGCTGGTGCTGGTTCCCAGGTAATAGAACAGCAGCAAAGCTTAACTAATCTATATTTTTACTGCAGTAATTAAACTGTGCACTTGCTAATAAAAAGGTAACACTTTAAATTAAGGCCCCATTTCTAAATGCTGTATTAATATTTATGAAATGATTACTGCATACAGGCACATTCTTTAAGGACTTATTAGAACGCGTGTTATAAAACTCAATTGTAATAAACCCTTAATGGTTATGCTCTGGCGAGCTGCAATTTTTTCAACCCTACAAGTGGCGTCTTCTTAAAATGGGAGGAGAACGCTCTTCCCTCCCCTAAAGCCCCCCCAAAGTTTTGTCTCTCTGTGACTGTTGGTCCTGGCCCAAGTATTTCTGCTCAACCATCTATAAGATGGGGTGGGATTTCATTGCTGGGGTATCTCTCATGCCCTCCAGCCACTTTGGAAAGGTCTGGAACCTCCTGTGAAATCACAGGGATCCTATGACCTCCTAAATCGTATCTGCCATCCCACATCTCTGGGTTACCACAGGGCTCTCAAAGAGCAATACACATCTATGTTCTGGCAACTGAATCCTTCCTGCAGCATCTAGACTAAGTTGGGTGACTAGGCTCCTTCCACAGTCAATAGAAAGAGATGGGACTGCTGATGATAATTTATCCCCTGTCTCCGAGGCACTTTGACATCTGTTTCGAAATGCCATGTGATCTGGAACTTCACTGAGTTTGTAGCTTTAGGCAGCCCTTGCAGAGGGAACAGGGTGAGGTCACTCACAAAAAGATTCACTCTCATCACCATGGTCACTTCATGGGCCAGTAGATACAGAAGCGAGAGAACAATGTTCTGTGAGCAACAGGGAAAGTACTTAAATAGGTTATTTTCTTCATAAAGGAATATACCATAGTGCCAAGGTACTCTTGATGCCTGTTTTTAGGGTTCTTTTTGATAAGCTAGAGTTCCAACTCTTCAACTACTTCACCCTGAGCTATTATTTTCAACTTGCAACTTTTGCACAGGGATAAGTACTCTTTGAATATTTCATCAAAATGCATTTTGCAAGGGCCTGTACTTAAGGTGATAATTTGCAGCAAAACTTTTTTCTTTTGTTGTTCTTTTTTTTTCTTTTCTACAGTTGCAGTAGTTTGTGATGCAGTTTGCCTGATCATGGTATTCCTACCTCCTGCCTTTCCTTTTACTTCAGCTTCCTAGAAGGGCACACTTGAGGTCCCAAACTTGCAAAGACTGAATGTCTATAAAATATTTTGCATCTTGAATGGCTCAGTGTAAGCCAGTGGGACTTCTCATGCATAAAAATATTCCCATGCAGAAGTATTTGACAGTTTGAAGCATAAGTGATTAACCTCTTTTAATTAAAGCTTGCAAAAAATTTTCAGCACAGCTCATAGACAGCACAAAACCGGGGATACACTCAGAAAAGCCATTTCTGTGAAGTAGCCTCTCAAAACAAAGGCAACCTCCACCCCAAACATACAACATCTTTAAGGGCCAAAATGCAAAGAGTTTGTGCTCAAACCGACCTAAGCTAAAGCTTAGACTTTATGGTCTAGTAACATAGCAACGTTTGTTATGTATCACAACAGCATCCAAAATGACACAATAAAAAAAGAATTATCTGTGATTAGAACTAAACTATTGAAATGTCTCCAGCTGGAGCCAAAATTTGGAAGGGGACAAGGGAGGGGGAAAGAGGAGTTTATTATTTCAGTAGCTGCAGTGAAAATCCCCTCTGGGTGCTCTGCAAACCACCCTCTGCTCTTTGAAACCATCCCCCTCATTGACATGGTAATGGTCTTTGTTGAATTCAAAGACGATTACATCAGAAATGTGTGGCCTCTTGTGGGTTTTCCAAGGCTTATAAAGCACACAAATTATATGAAAATATTGGGTTGAAAAATTAGTAAGCCATAGGAGTTTGTGTTGTTTTAGCCACGCTTTACTGCAGGGAAGGAAAACTGTGGCTCCTCCAGACCTTTGCCCAGTCTTTCAAAGCTACTTTCTTTATTATTTTTCTTTTCTGGTGGGCTCACTTCACATATACAGCCTGTATTTTTAAAGGACTTTCATACTGGAGCAAACTTTTCAACATGCAACGTATAAAGACCAGAGACTGATTCTGCTCTGAATTGCTCCAGTTCAGCCTGACTGTTTCTACAGTATAACGAAGGAGGAAGTTTTGTCCCACAACATTTTGTCAAATGAACTCTCCAAAGAGATTGCTGTCTTTATGGATTCTTGCATCCAGATGACAACTGTGCATGTGAAATGGGAAATCGTGGTTGCAAATGATTTTTAAAATACCTTTAAGAAATACTAGGTTTGTAGACTTAGTAGCACCATCTCAGGAGTACAATATACCCAAGATGGGAAAAGCACAAGTTCCTTCCAGCCCCTATAAATCAAAACTAAATCACAACTGACCCCATATCAGCTTAGCTGTTCAGGACTTCACCTTATGAAGGCTACAACCCAGATTTGGTTCACTCGTGTTTTATGCCTGCAACAGCTAACTCCTCATGTAGCTTGTGGTGCCAAAGACACTGAGTTCTGGTTCATGTCTGAGGAGTGATCAGAGGATATGAAGGGAGGGCTCAGGCATGGAAGCCTTATGCAGCCCAACAACTCACCTTCGGTGCTTAGATCAGCTCAGTAACACAAAGCTTAGTTTTGCTGGAACAGTGATTTCACATAGTTGTACACTGTGGTATTATGAGGGCAGAGCAGTGGCTTCACAGCAGGACTAAGCAGAGAACAAAATCAGCTGTGAAGACAGCCTTGTGTCTTCTGGAGAGGGACTTTGTCTAATGGCTGGTATCGGGGATTTGGATTCAGGTCTCCTGGGTTCTCTTTTCTTGCTGTTAAGGTACTTAGGCACTCTCAGTAGTGTTATTAATGAGTTAGCTCACTGCTCTGAGCTTTTCTTTCTTTTTCGTCTTCATGTGACTCACAGTGAGGGGGAAAAAGCTTATTTTGCCATACCCATGTTGTTGTCAGACTTGGATCTGTTTAGAGTGAAGCTGACTCTACCATTTCCTGAGTTACTTTTTTTTTTTTTTAATTGTCATCTAAGGGCCAGATTTAACACCCCCCCCCAAAAGGAGTAAACAGAAGATATAGGGGGAGGTTCCCATCACCAGTTATAAAATATTTGAAGATCGTACAAGGAAAGAGCTATTGTAACTGCTGGGACATGCCTTTTTCACTTGCCGGTGCTCCTTCCATTGGGCTTTCTCCAGTACAAGCTCCCCTTTCTGAGAACTCTGCCTGACTGAACATTCACTGCTAATTATGTAATTCCCCAAAATGCCAGAATGCTGCTCTGAAGGTCAGCTTCCAGGAGGGGTTGATGTAACAGTGTTGATCCAGGTTATTGACATAGTTTATCAGGAGTTAATGAATGAGCTACAGCATGAGTTCTCCTGCTTTCAGATAGGTTACCATGTAATCAGGCAAATTGTCCACACCACAGAAGCTAATAAACAAGGCTTGTGAAAAGGAAGGGTTGTGGGTAACATGTATTTGATCTTGTCTGACTGGAGTTTTGGGAGAGTTTGAGTTTGTTTATGTGCTGGTTCCAGTGTGAAAGAACGAAACTGTCCACTTGGAGCAGGGAGGCTTGTTGATGTCTCCAGCAAGAGGCTGAGATTTTGGGTGATGTGTGAAAGGGGAAGAAGGTAGGAGAGAAAACCTTCCCCTTCTGTCTAAGAGCATAAAGGTCATAGACATGATGCACAGAAATAATAATGGCATTCAAGAGATGGGAAGAGACCAAGCCAGAATGCTCTTCAAAATGAAAAAAAGGATGGCCTAGAGATCATATTGTTAAGATCCCGAGGATCCCAAATAGGTCAACTGCTTTCTCTGCTACAGCTTCCCACCGCCAGGCCAGGGAAGAGGATTGGCTTTCAGCCGTATCAGCTCACAGACCTGGCCATGGTCCTGTGAGCAGCTGAGCTGATAGGAGGCAGTGGGACTTTGCAGCTGGAGGCAGAAGGCAGGGCAGGATCTTCCCTTTCAAAAGCATAGTCTTAGATCAGCTTAAGCCCAACCATGAAATCATATCCTATGACTGAATAGATCTACTCAGGGCAAGGACATTTTCCCAACAGGCAGAAGTAACATTTCCAAAGTACGCAAGGCGACTTAGGAGCTCAAGTTTCATCATCTTCCAGAGTAGCTGGAGTCACCAAACACCAAAATCATTTGGACCTTTGCACTTGAGGGGGACAGACGAGCTCCAGTGAGTTCAGCTGGAGCTGCTGACACAGGGACTGTCCCCCAAGCAACTGCAGCCAAAGGAGTGTTTGCTGCCTTCTCACTTCCCAGCGTGGCACGTTCAGGAGGACACTGATTTTCTCTTGCAAGCCTTGCTACAAAGCAGTGACCTGCAGGCAAAACAACATTGTTTTGATTTTCATTCTGGTTTTGAGAGAGAGAGGGAGGTTGGACAGCACAAGGCCACTGCAAAGTCCTCTCAGGCTGCGCTTTCCCTGCAGAAAGAGTTCAATGGCCAGATCAGCCTGACATATACCTGCCACCTCTCTGCACACTGTGCTGTCTGATCCCTCCTCCCCTCTTGTGTCAGCTCCCTTACTTGGAAGGCTGAACCATAAGTTGGATCAGGAAACAGATCTAGGGTTAGGAAGAAAGACTACCAAAAACAAACAGACAAAAAGTTGCTTGGGGTTTTTAGACAGCTCTGAATTCCCTGTTCCAGGCCAGGGATAGCCCCATCGCAGCAGGCAGCAGAAGCGGCACGGGAGGCCAGCCTCACTGCTGAGCACTCTGCATCATGAAACCACGGCCTCCGTCTCCTCGATGCTGCTCAGTTACCAGGCTGCTGTTAAGGAAAGCAGCAGTGCCAGGAATTAGCTATTCATATATGGTTTATGTATAAACACTGCATGTTCACCAGAGCACCCGCTACCGCAGACCTAATGGGACCTTTAGCTCTGCCTGTGTGTAAGGGGCAGATAAATTTAGAAGTGAGATAGTCTGTTTTGACTACCAATTAGGTGGGTCTGAAGACAGGAGGAGACGTAGGGGAGATGATTTTTCCCTCAGTGGCTGCTTGGCACTGTTACGCTAGCCTACGCACGCATGATTAATTGCCCCATCATTCAAGTAGCTCTTTTTATTCTGGCCACTCACAATATTATTATTATGAGCTACTGTTTTTCCAAAGCCAATTATTGTAGGATTAAAACACAGCATCTGCCCTTGTATGTGTGTAGATGCATAAATAAGGAACCAGTAATCAAATAAAAGAAATACATTTAATTTTGTCTTTCCTTTTTTTTTTCCTCTCTCCTTCCAGTCTTTCACATTCATATATAAAAGCCCTTGAAGGAAAAGGCTTGGATTTGAAAAAGCAGTGGGAGAAAAGTTTGGGAGGGGAAAAATCAGTGGGACCCCATAGAACAAACATGTGTAAAGGCTTTGTTTCAAAGTGGACGAATGCAAAAGCCTGTTGGGGATAATTTTTAGGCTTTGCCTATTTTTAAAGGGTTGAGGAGCACGAGTAAAGTGAGAAAACAATTCTCTGTAGGAAGCTGTAGCAGACTAAATGGAGCTTGTTGTTATTGGCAGAGGCATTGATGCTGAGGGCAGCAGCATCGTTACTGAAGCTGGAGGCAGTGGAGGTTTAAATAAATATGGAGCGATCCATGAACCAAGATAAAATGTGATCTAGCTGTGCAGGGTCCTCCCGTTCCCTAAACCAAGGAGGTTTGGCGGGGTGTGAGTAAAAGGAGATGAATGAGGGTTATCAGATAGGAGACTCAGGAGAAAGTAGAGAATTATTTATCCTGGTTGGGGCATTATGAATTAGTCACAGTCTTCATGAGGAATAAGGGTTTTATCTGTTCATCTCTCTTGCACGGAGGCACATATACACATTGCCCCCAAAGACGGAATTAGACAATGACAAAATCAGGAAGCTATTGGGCTCTGCTCAGTGCCCGAATCTGAAGCTCCCCTTGTTGAGGGAAGTCTTTCCATTTGGTTTCAGGGACTTAGGCTCAGGGAGAAAACCCAAAGCTTCCCACTCACTTTTTCTCTGGCCTTACTTAGTAGCAAGTGCACATAAAATTGGTGGGGATTATTGCTGGCTAAGGCCAGTATTAACACAGGATTTGGCCCGACGTCTCACATGCAGCTAAGTAATACTAGTAACAATAAAAAGCCCCATGAAATACTTGCAAAACCAGTAGCCTGCGAGACTGTGCACAAAGTCAAGTCTTGCCTGGCTGTCCAGGAAGGATCTGAAAGAACATATTCCCTAATTCTAACCCTCACCCAAGCAGAGGTTGAAGATGTCAAGGCCAGGTGATAAGAGCTCACGCTGCCTGCGTAATGCAGCAAAATCATAACGAAACCTTGCAAAGAAACATTTTTGCAGAGTGCTGCTTGCTGGACCGTCCTCCCACTCTCAGGCAAAACTCACTGGGGAGCTGCTATGGACAAAATTCCCAGCAAAAGGGACAGCAAAGCAAGAAAGCAAGGGCAGGAACAACCTGCAAGGAAGGACTTTATGGATCTTATTGACTTTTTCATTGCTTACTGTTCTGCCTCACCTTTTCTTAGCAGCATTATCTCATCTTTTCTTCTGGATTTAGCTAGCTCAGCTAAGAATAGGGAAATCTTGATGTTATTCTGATTCTAGTATTCAAGCACAGACTGACCTTGAGCAATGCTGTTAGAGGTGCCTCTGTGATAGGAGACCCCAGCAAAGCTGAGCAGTCAGGCTTCACACCCCAACCGCAGCGCTCCCTACTCCTGCGCTGGGATGAAAACGCTGCAACAGTTCGATTGAAATATGTCCAGGCAAACATGTAGAAAATTTCCCTGTGATCACAATTTTCCCTGTTCTTAAGGAAAATACTGGTTCTTGATTAAGTGTCTGGTTTGTAGAGGTGGAGGTTAAGCAGAAAAAAAAATGGTTTTGATGCATCAACTGTAAATTTCATTTTGATGAGGTATTTGCATCCATCTTGGGATTTAGAAATTAAAAAAGATGCCTCTGCGTTTTCAGACTGGGGAACATTCCCTAAATTCCTTTTTCCTGGAGTAAAGTTTGGGAAAAAATAGAAAGAGTTAAGAAAATAATTCTTCTTATCCTGGTTTCCTCCCCCAGCCTTTGACACTGAAAATACATTTTGAAACAGTAAATAGTAGAGATAAAATACCAAAGAATGCAGTGCCCTCTCCTTTTGCTTTTCCATTTTGGTGGGGTTTTTTTGTTTTGTGTTAAGTTTTCCAGCAATATTCCAAATGGAAACCAAAATTAAATTTTTAAGAGTTCTGTAGAAAATGAAAGCATCCGCTCAGCTCTTTCTGAACGGTACTTTTTCTCATGGTTCTCTTTTCCAGGGGTCCCTTTGCTGCTCTGCTGACAGCTTGTGATGATCCAGTCGTACCAGTGCTGTAGCAGAAACAAAGTACTCACATCAGTGCAGAGCCTTTTCTAGAGCCCATTAACCATTCCACTTCTCATATCTGCACGACACATTTAATGAACAGTGAAGCCTGCCTTCCTTTTAATGCTGCATTGTGACTGCAGGATTTCTAAGCTGCCAGTGAACCACTGAATACTGTCATTAAGGGCTCAATGCAGAGGTCATACCAATGCCTAAGTTAAATAAACCAGTTACAGGTGAGATGCATCCCAAAAAACTACTTTGCCTCCCAGATCAGCCAAGAATGGGGCACAGTTCTGCAACTGAAGGCCAACAGGAACAGATCCATTTTTGGATGCCAAAAAAAGTGAACAATGTTCGGTGTCCTGAGAGCACTGGAGTAGGAGAGGGACAGAGAGCTTTTCTCCTTCCCAAGGTTTTATGCCCAAATAGGCACTGTGACTGTTAAAACTGGAGCTCTTTGCACCATAATAAGGGTAAAACCCAGTACCGCGCACCTGATTCCCATAGCCAGAATCAGCAGAAGCCCGGGGCTGTTTGAATACACAGGATCAAAGAATCAAGAGCCTGTTTGTAATTTCTCTATGTAAATAAGAGCAGCATTTGTGCACTCGGAGGCTGTATAAAGAAGCCTTGGTTTAGCAGTAAAGGAAAACTATTTTTACAGAAGCCAGTGAGAGAGGCTGGAGCCACTGATTTAGGATGATTACAATGAACAAAAAAAGTCAAGCCTGGAACTGTTTATTTTAATTTAGGGCTTTCGGGGGCATGGCGAGCTGGTGGGGTGGGAAGATATTATTTTTATGGATTTAATCAGGTGGACGGGATTTTGGGGCATTGCTAATTGAATGGAGAAAACTGAGAAAACTGTCTACTTTGCCTTGAAGTTCTCCATTACTTTTCTTTTTGTGTTTGGGAGTCAGAAGAAAAGCAATTATATCACCTCACATAGGCTAGGGAGGGCTAACAGGCCTTGAGACATGTATACAAATAAAAAGAAAAAAGGTGCTTTATTTTGGAGGGGAACCATCATTCTGTCCTGGATCCAGCTGCCCATTGAAATCAGCTCTGCATCTGTTTACCCTGCCCCATGGTAAATAAGGGCTAGCAATGACCTGGTGGTAGAAGCTGATCAGGACTTCCAGCAGAATGCTCAGCATATCTCAGTGCCTGGAATAGTCTGTGCAAAGCGTGTCCTGAGAGGGGAGGAGAACCGTTTAGTCATTTCCAGGACTCGACCTTTCCATTTGAAACTCCTTCTGAATGCCAGATAATGAATCCTGTAATCCTAAACCCTATAACACAGGACACCACATCTCTCCCATTGCACTGACAGACAACTAAGGATTATATAGATGGTCCAAGACGTAGGAAAATGCAGCAGCAAAGTCACCAGAATCGTACACCCAAGCTGCACACTCAGCAAGATGTAAACTTTACTTAAGTATGGCCACTCCAGGTAGCCATGCCTACTTTTTCCCTGGTGATTTTCACCGTTGACTACCCCACACACCAGAAAACAGAAACCGGGACAAAATAATAAAATAATTGCACATGGGTGAGCTGAGGATTTTGGGGGTGTTTCTTTCCTTGGTGGTTTGTTTTGTTTGTGGCAGAGGGAATTCCAAACAAACGAGGTGATGAAGAACAGCCCCAAAGCTGCAACTTCTTGAGTCTGCTCAATGATGTCACTGAAAAAGCCATCAGGGTGTAAATATCCCACTCTGCACACCCCACGGTCCCTGTTAGGGCAAATGTGTCAGGCTCACGTAGGAGGCAGGACTGAACAGCACATTAGTTACGGTCCAAAAACATGATCTACAAATATTTTCTATATCATAATTATACAAAATGAGTGGAAATTTCTCCCTCCTTCCCCAAGTCCCAGAAACATAGCCCATTATGAACACAGAACCATGCTGCCAACTCTACAGGAACATAAATATAATTTAAGTCTTTTTGTACTGTGTAGTAGCTGGAAAGTGGAAAAATGATTGAGGGACAAGTGGTTTTTAAAATCCCCCCGAGGCTTGTAACTTACCTGTTTATTTCAAGAAGAGCTACAACTGCCAAAAGGAAAGGAGTTACTTGAGTTGCTATCATGTTATGTTTCCAGAGATTATTTCAAAATAAACATGGATTGAATCTCTGCTTTTCTCTTTCACTCAACATTAATATAGACCGTGACTACAGGACTAAGGGCATGGGGTACTCCAGCACAGGCTCTCCTCTGAATTCAGACACGGGCACAAGGAAGCTCTCCGTCACAGGCACATCACTACCAGAGCTTGCAGCAAGGTGGAGTCTTCAGAGCCAGCAACAACCAAGGTGCTTCCCTTTGGCCTCAGGAGACACTCAAAAATGAGCGTATTTGGTGATGAGAAAAAGGCTGTGTTCAGAAACCCAGTGGGTAACGGCCACAGCATAAGTCAAGTTGCAGAAGGCCGGACCAGGCAGATAACCCCACACATCAGCATGACTTCGGCTCCTAGGTGTAGATGAAAATGGTCCTCTTTCTACTACATAAAACATCTCCATTGAAAGTGAAATTCTCAGGTCATTCATAATCAACTTTCAAAAACAGAAGGGAAAACTTGTAAAGTCATCAGGGTAGATAATAACTTACCTCATGCAGACAAAAGAAAAGTGGCATTGGAAAGTGTATTGTAATTCTTTGATAGTCTTTGGGCAAGACAGAGAAGAGAAATAGCTTAATCTTCATGTTTCATGTTAATCTTCATAGGAGCGTGAATTCAGTGTTGCGTGGTGAGAAATTTACACCAGGTTAAAAGAGGACAGGGCTAACAGGTATTTAACAGCCAATTCCTTTTCCTTTATTGGTGCGAGTGATCCTGATGGAGTTGTGCAACAACACACAGTGACATCTATCAGAAATAATGGTTAACGATACAGAAGGTTACAGACTAGGGATTGCGGGAAGTCTGAGACCTGATACCAAATCTGGCATCAAGCCAACTGTTAACGCTCAGCTTTAAAGAAAAGATATGAATTTATCACTGATCTATACTACCCGTACCAGCTCTATAACTCTCAGAGGACTCCCTATATGCTGACTCTGTATCTTCTTTCTGTCTGTTTGCATTTAGATGCCACTCATTGCTGTGTTATTGAGCTATTTTTCCGTGGTGTTGCCCAACATATGAAGGGCAGACATATAACAGGGTAATGACCCTCCTGAGTACACTGCCATAGTCTGCGACCACCATGGAGAGTCTGAACCCACCGATAAGATGTATAACCCAGCTGTGATAAGGATTTTGCGTAGAAGTTGGTGCAGCGAGGTAGACGTAAAAGAATGAGGAAAAAAAAGAGTCGACTGATTGCACAGAACATAGTGAATTATTGTAATGATGTTTAATCTCAAATCACAGATGGCCAAGGAATTGCACAATCGAATACCACATGCCTACTGTGAGGAGAAAAGGCTCAGCGATATTATAAATAGCCTTAGGGAATGGCTCCCTGAAAACTCCCTTTGCCCAGAGATCTCCTTGTTTATTGCAGATGTTCTGCCTTCCATGCACAAAGACTTTTTCCCACACTGCTCTCCTGCCCTTGACTCCCCAGTTCTGCCACGCCAGTTTGAGGGCACATCTCAAAGTGTGAAGGCAGAGGAGGAATTATCCATTGCTTTTGTGCATGGCTATGATAAAAGCATGATGGAGATGCAGTTCCTTTAAAACAAAGGAAAACCAACTATACTGGAATATGTCTATACACACTAGAGCTGCTATAAAGGCATAAAAATCCTGAAACTCTTGGGCAGTTCTCACTCACACAACGCAACCGTTCTGCCTGGCTGGACTGGCAGCTCTCTGTGAGCAGCACTGTCCATGCAGACCTTATTCTCACCAGGTAGCCATGATGCATCACATGCAGGAGGTCTAGTGGCTGCCCACAGCCTATTGAAAGCTGATGATAATATAGGTAGAAAAAAGATTTTAAAATGGCCAGGAAAGAAAGGTGAACTTTTGTACCCCACTTCTTCCAGGAAGGGGGGTTAGTGGTGCAGGAACCACCAGTTCTGGTGGTGTTGGTTCAACTACTGGATGTGGTAGGTCCAAATTCCATCCTCTGCTCCGTTTCCATGTGACTTGAGTGAAGTGACTAAATCCCTCTGGTTTCTAGTTCATCCTCCCTACAGTACAGGCAAAGCAGACAAAAAAGAAAACTTCATCACAGAGTTAACATGTGGAGAAATGCTTTAGAAGTTGCAAGGGTTTGTTTCAATTTTTTTCATAAAAACAAATATGTATTTTAGACCAGACTTGTTTGTAGCCACTGTACGACTGGTATCCATCACAAAATACATTTCTGTGAGTATCTGAGCAAATACAAAATGACATTTTTCAAATATAGTCCAGGTGCCAGGCACAAATTACGAAATCTAGGTAATATGGATAATGATGACTGACACTGTAATTGCAGAAGATCCCTAGTTGTGAAAGAGATATTTGAATTTTAACAAAGAAAAAATGTCACTAGGAAAACAAAACAGAAAAACATTAAAAGTTAGCCACCTTCGTCTTCCTGAAATTACAGAATAAGGTGTTCCAGATAAGCTGCCACAATATTAAGAAAGCAAAGACCTAATTGGACGTTTGAAGTGTAATCATGTTTTCTTCTAGCCACACTTAACTCTATTGCCATTATAAACCATCACCTGCAAGTCTCTAGTGCGTCCAAGTAACTTTCATCTGGCATCAACGGAAGCTGTAAAACAAGTTCATGCATAATTTGCACAGCCCAGGTGTCTGCAGTTTCCATTTACTGATCCACTCAAAACCCCCCGCCAGTTTCAACTGATTTGCTTCATACCTGCAGAGATGGTGGTAATGATATTCCGTTTAATAATCTCAACATCTTTGTGCCAATTGAGTTAAAGACTCACCAGATTCTCATCTAATGAACAAAACTAATGAATGATAAAAGATCATTAAGAAAACAGAGGCACCAAGGAGGGAAATCCAGAGCCAGCTGAAGGCTTCTCAGCAGCTCAAGGAGATTTCAATTTTGCTGCCCCAGAAACAAGCCCAGATTGTCCCAGCCTTCAAAAGGAAAAGGATAGGTGGGGAAAAAGAAAAAGAAAAAAAAATGAACTGGGGGAGAGTTCCAAAAAGCTTCTTACTGCCAAAAGAATGAGAGAGATGGGGACAGCGATAGTCTCCTTCCCCACTACGCTTTCCTTCAACCCATCTGTTCATAGCGGCTGTCTGGGCTTTCCAGGACTATTGAAAGGGTAAAACGGATAGCTGAGCCATGGGTAATTTTCTTTCCAAGTAGTCTGCTGTCCTAGGCATTTGCCTGCCTTGTCTGTGCCGAGAGCTGGTGATGGAGCGTGATGGAGCAGGCAGCACTCCTCACAGCCCTGGCAAAGGGACAGGAAAACTGGCTTGATTTGCAGCAGCCCAGGAGCGACACACCAGTGCTGATCCCGTCATGGTCCTCTTTCTACACTAGCCTCAATATTCTTCAGTTTTGATGGGCAGCAACTGTCAGAAAACAAACTCTTCCCTTTGCAGAGGACAGTTCACATCGTGACTCTGAAAACAGCCCATAGAATTAGGTAGTCTTGGGTAAATGTTGAATGAACAAAAGTAGAAATTGGTGATATTCTCAGCCAGGACAGACACTTCTTCATCTCCTTATATTGTAAACTCTCTTCATCTCAGCAGGGATCTGAGCTTTTTTGGGGCCATAGAATCTGTAGGAAACTGGGATGAGTAAGTTACACGGTTGTTTCCCTCCAGGTCTAATTATCCCCAGCCTGGTCAGCCAAAGTCACGACAGAGTACTGGTGCTTTCACACAAGTTGTAGAAGCCCTTTGTGATACTTAGCAGTTTCCTCACACTGCAGCTACTGGAGTCAACTACATACAGAAGGGTCCAAGCATTCACTGAAAATAAAATAGGAGGTGTTTCAAAGTATTTTCAAGTTAACCTTGAAAGGCTGAAGAGAAAGTATTATCCCAGAGGCAGATAAGTCAGCCACCATATAAAAAGAACCAAAAGATTCTCATTATTTAGCTCAGATTGTCTCATGACTCTTGTAGCTTGTTTGCAACTCCTCAGTGCCCAAGGTTATCGATACTGCTGAAAATTCCTCTAAAGATTACTGTGTTACTTTCAGTCTGGTTCCTTTCGGGATTCACAGAATCATGCCTCTTGTTTATCAGCGATCCCCATCAGTCTATACTGCCAATCTCAGCAAAGGGTAGTTCTAAATGGGTTGCAGAAACTAGCTGACCCTCAAGCTTCTGGGTAAAACCTACTATTGTACAGGCTATGGGGCAAGCTTGCACTGTCATTTAACTTTGGTCCTGACACTCGCTACAAAAGGTTTGAAAGGTCCACATCAGTCTAACTCATGTATAGCCAAATAGCAGATGTTCATGGCGGTCAACCTGGTATAGGTTAGATAGGTGCCATAGCCTGGTGAGCTCCACCTGTCATCTCACCTGTATCCAAAAGACACCAGAAGCCTGAAGCCTCTTTCTTATGGATAAAAATAAGATTTCGGCCTCCAGACTTTTCTACGAGCACATCCCTCTCTTGGGTTGTCCTGGATGTGCCACTGACTTGGAGCTTGCTGCTCAGCGTAGCTCTGTGTCTTTCAAAGGCAGTGGAAATTTTGTTTTGGAAACACTGCCGAGAGCGCAAACAGGAAGCAGGAAGGACTTTTTCAGAAATGCAAGAATCTGAAGGGAGTGCAGTTTCCATTTTTTTGGACCCAACCCATGAATTAGTTTTGCAACAACAGCAAGATATGAGTGGTGAGGTCAAGAGAAAAGCAAACATGTAGCAGCCACAGAGAGTGACTTTCAAAATCGCCTGTTGGAACTCTGAGTCATTTAATGTGCTACACACAGCCAGGATGCCTAGAAAAATAAAGAAAGATGCTGAACAGTCCCTGCAGTGCAGCTGTGTTATTGACAGATGGGATTAAGTGGTAGGAGTTCTCAAAGTGGGATTTTTTTTATAAGCATATTGCCTTTGTTTATTGTAATTTTGATTTTTAGTTATTTCTGTTAAGGCATTTGGGGACCTCTTACCCTAGAGCATACAAGTGAATGTTTGTTATTGTTTCTGTTATTGCTGTTATTTGATTTGGGCATGTTTCTGTGATTCAGCAGTACCCTTACGAGATTGCAATGTGACGTGCTACAAGCGAGCTTGGTTGATCAGCAGATCACAGGGGTAAGAAGCAGCAAAAGAGGATGATTTTTGTCCCTTTGCAAGGCAACAGGTTTTCAGAAGGAACAGTAACATCAAGGCTCTCATCGTGGCAAGAATGGTGATTAGGTACAGACTCAAACTGTCCATAGCCTGCAGGATGATATCCTTCACCTGATTTCTGAAGCACTTTCTCAGGTGGATAGCAGTAGTAACAGTGCACTGGAAGGGCTCAGAAGAGCTCTACCCTTTTACCCTACAGTTCCGCCAGCCCACCTTTCAACCTGCTCCCTGCCCACGCTGCTGTAGGCCTTCATACAGTGTGTATTCCCCAAGACGTGCTGTAGCTTTTCTCCTGTTTCGGTAGCTCCAGATGTAGTCGGTTGTCAGGGTCCAACCAGAGTGGGTGCACAGACAAGCAGAGACAGAATGATGCTGGGGTGTGTTGAAATTGCTGGTGCATTGGTGCATCTACCTGAACTTTTGGTTTCTCAGTGAAAGCCTGACTCTGCAGAGCTCTCCACTGAAAAAAATGACCAGCTCGTGTGTGTGTGCATGTGTGTGCTTGTGCATGTATTCCTTTATCCCAACACTTAGTTCCAGGCTCTCTGATTTGATATTCAGCAATGCAATGGGGCAACTTTAACAGACAAAAGAAATGTCTTTCCTCAGACTGGACTCGGAGTTAAAGAAACCTTGAGGGAAAAAATTATTAGAAGCTAAACAAGAAACTACCCCGTCTCTTCCAATCTTGTTTATCTTCTTACTCAACCACTGCGCCAAAACATTCCCTTGACCAGGTTTTTATAGCCGATATAGATTAGAATTTTATCACACACAATTTAGTGAGATTGCTTAACTTTCAGAGGTGTAGCTGAGCCTTTGGCCTGCTGATTGGCTCAGGGGCGTCCTGCCATCGCCCGCCGCCCATCAATCATCGCCAGCCACCAGTATTTGCCTTTCAGGGATGGCGGAAGAATGGCAGGGAGATTAACAGAGGCACTCCTTGGTTTTTCAGAGTCAGTCAAATCCTTTCCCTTTCTGCCAGTCCTTTGTGATTGGCAGATTACGGTATGAGCTTATCAAACACTGATAAACAATAGAGGACTTCCGCACTTGGGAAAAAATAAAATAACAGGATTAGACAGGCCATTGCATTCCAGGGCTGTTTTTATTCTTTACGGTGGAGATAGGTCTATGTACCTTAAGGGATTTCTCCAGTAGAATTGAGCGAGTGAACTCAGGAGCGTGGTTGATGGAGCAGATCTGTAAGGGAGTGTACCTAATAGAAAGTGTCACTCTGATCTGATGTCCAGGGGAGCCCACAGCCATGGTCTCCTCATGCTGTGACATGATGCAAAAGACTATGTACTGCATCGCATCCGGCAGCGGTGTAGGCAGGGAGGAAAGGGCTTTTTCATCCTTCTATTCCATGAACTCATTGAATTCAAGATTTTTTTCCAGCACTGGCACCTTACCAAGGCTCCTGAAAAGATGCAGTAATGGTTTTTTGTCCTGTTCGTAACATACCTTGAGATGGGCTCATTTTTTAATCCTGACAAGGTTTCTCTGTAGAATTCCCAGTCTCCATTTACTCTGGGGTCAGTCAAACCTCTCCTCTAGAAAAGATGAGGATTTGAGGTTGCTCCAGTGACATTAGAGCAGGACTGTGGGTTTATACCCTTAGAAGACATGTCTCTTTGCACAGACACTGAAGATTTTAATTTTCTTTGCTTTCCAGTGGGATGTTAAGTATAAAGGGTTTTATCTACCTGCTTGATATTCCGTGACAAGCAGCAAGATGTAAATCTCTTATTGTCCAGACTAGAAGTAAGTAAGTTCTCCTTGCCTGAATGTACCCATCACTGTATCCTGCACACCTTAGTCTGCGTCGTCATTCACTTGCAGAAGTAGCGGTTCCCCTCTCAATCCCCAGCTCTTTTGCTCTCCTCCTTGGCCTGAGGCTCTGCTCTCAGACTGTGGCATGCATTGGTCTTGTTGCTGCAGCAGCCAGGGAGTTTCTTGAACATTTCTCAGTGTATTTCAAACTGTGAAGACTGTTCTTGGCTTCTGCCCTCTCTCCTAGGCCCAAACGAAATGTTTCTCAATGGTAAGCTGTCATTAGAGTTCAGAGAAGCAGAGAAAGCAGATCTGATTTCATATCTAATTTGCTGTAAAATGAGAGGCAGGGAAGAGAGGAGTCCTTTTTAATTAGAAAAAGGGTTGCTGAGATACTTTAGCCAGCATAGTGTTCCTCTCCAGTGCAAGAGCTTTCATGCGTATAACCCAGCCCTTGCTGTTCCAAAGAATGAAACATTATAAATATTGCTCTCTGGTCTGTCTTTATTCCTATTTCTCTTCCGAGTACTTTGGATCACTGCCATCCTCCTGATTGCCTGACAAGTGAACGCTGAAGGGAAAGAGGAGCAGAGGGCCAAAGCCTCCCCTTCTGTCAGGTGCCAGTTACTGGAGGATGTAGAGAGAGGACAGAGGGACTGTTAGTTCCCACCAACATCATCTTTTGCAGCCTGTGTTCCCATGTCATACAACAAGCCTATTACAGCATAGGCTCCTTTTTCCCCAAATCAGCCTCTGGCAAAATTTTGATGAAGCAAAGCAGCAGCCCATGGATATTTCTAAGCATGGAAGGGCAAAATTAAAAAAGGCCAAAAAGAGTCCAACATAGAAGAGAATGTTCTTTAGGGATTGATGCAGGCTTGCGTGACTCTCTCATCGGGACAGTAAACGCCCAGTTTAGGTATCTGAGGCACATCCTATCCCATCTATCACTGAAGACCATTCATAGGCAGAAAAAAGCAGCCAGGTTGCCAGGGCCAGAGGTCTCTGCAGGCCATTGTCCTGTGCAAACACTGAAATGTCGCAGGCAGACTAACCACCCATCTTTAGAGCAAGGCCAGCCTTCGTCGGTGCCAGAGCAGGCGAACTGTGGGCACCTGGATCTTGTGTTGTGACATTAGTGTATCTTCAACTAAGCCTTCACTTAAGGGTCCGTTCACAGAAAAACAAACTAATAAAATGTAGATTTGCAAGAAATTATCGCTATTAAACCAGCCTACTTTTTCCTTCCACAAACCTGGGTCTCAATTAATGGAAATATTTATTTGGGTGACTTGCAGATTATGTCTCCGGCCAATTAGCTCCATCTCAATGTTCTATTTCTTGCCTTTGAATCAATAAACAGTTCAAGATTTCCTGGAGTCAGAAAATGAACGTCAGTGCCAAGAACTGTGGGTGTATTAAAACCATACCTACAACAATAGCCTCAACAAGGGAGCTCTGCTAATCACTCCCTTGTTTGGCTGGGTGTCTGACAGAGGAGCTAGAAAGCTGAAAGTATATAACACCCCCAATAGAGGAAACCACAGCTTACAGAACCCATGAAAAACATTTACTAACCTCCAGGTACCCTTTGTTCTCTATCCCTCCTGACAAGCACTTTTCTTCAGCACTACATACCTTAGATGCCTTTGCAATAAGATTTGATTGTGGGGCTTATAAGGTGGATCGAGATGAGTGAGTCATTATCTGCCATTTATCTTTCATTTAATGAAAGGCAAAAAAATCGCAAGAAAACAGGACATGGCGTTCCTTTCTGTAATTTGGCCAAATTATTCCAGGTTGCTTTCAAAACTGAGCAAATCAGACCAAAACTCGTGCGTGTCCATGTGTGCCTGTGCACACAAGCACATGCAGGACGTTGTATGTGTTGTGCATGAGAGGAAGGAAGTAAAACCACCCGACATGTAACAGTTCGTGCTAGAGAGTGCTACAAGGGCAGCACCTTTACCCCGTGCTAAGGGGCATACCTAAGCTGGGAGGTCTTCTGCCTCAGCTGAAATTGGATTCTAAAATGAGGAACAGCAACAAAAAAGAGGTCTCCCTCTCCCAGCGCTGACAGACCCAGGCTCCTCGGCAGACCTACCCGTGAAGCTGTTCCAATCTGGAAGCTTTATGGCCATGTTAACATGGCGCCTCTCCACGGGACTTATTAGTTTGGGCGAGGTGCCATGTTAATGCAGCTAGAAGGCAGCTAGACTGGAGCTGGCTTGTATCCGGCCAGCTTGGAGAGCATGTAGGCATGCCCTTTCGCTCTGACATTGTTAGATCAATTACCACCCAGGCTGATAAAGTCTGAGGCTTACTTACACCATGGAATGTTATACACCTAATTTAGACAGCCCAATTAGGAGACTAGTCACTGCAGGTCAGTAGGCTGTTGGGAGCAAACACATCAGGGTGATCCAAAAGCAAGGTGGGTTTGGAGACTGCATTCTCCTTTATCTTTACACACGGTCCTCCAAAAAGCCCTATACTGACATGCTTAGTCAAGGTATCTCATTTTTGCAGGTCTGCTTAAGTAAAAGCCAGCAACAGCCAGTGGTGGGGCAGCTCAGAGGGTTGGTGCTAATGGCATGATGCCTGCCACAGATCAGGAGTCCAAGATCTCAGCACAGCAGACTGAGAGTGAACAAAAACACTGTACGTGAAGATGAACATACATTTGCCGAGCTGTACAGATCTTAGCATTGCAAAAGGAGAGAGCTTCTGCAAGTCAGGGATAGGTGCATTAGTGAGATCTAGTTGAGACCCAAAATATGAAATAAGGAGTTTTCTTGCAAGGATGGACTAAGAGAAATCCAGGTGACCCCAGAAACACAGCAGCAGGGGGACATTAGAGTTTGGCAACAGAGGAGTTAAGATGTACCAGAACAAGTCTACCGTATCACTGACTTGAGGCTGTCCTGCTTCATCATGCCTAGGAAAACAATATCCTTTAAAAAAAAAAAAAAACGCAGCAGAAAAGTCAGTGTTGCATGGTCCTTCCATCCACAAGCGTGTGCTGGCTGGCTCTTGGCCTCTTCAGAGGCATTTCCCCACGCAGTAAGGTCAGCATGTGTCATTTTCTACTTACCGCTGCCTCTAGCACCTCACCCCCACTCCGTGGCCTGAGCTGAGCTGCGTCCATGGCCAGTTCAATCACTTGCTGTTGCCAAGCTTGTCCAGCATCCATCTGTGCCATAATACTGTGTTGCAGCCATGCTGCCAGCCGCCAAGAGGAGAAACCCAAGATGGAGAAAAGGAAGGTGATAGATGTGTTGGGACCTGGCCCATCAGTGGTATGCTGACTTGGCAGTGCTGTGATCATAGCGGTCAGGATAGCCATGGCTCTGATTTCAGCCATGCCAGCTGCCTTTTTAAAGACGTAAATCATTACCGTGTGCCCTATAGAAATTGCTGTCAGTCACAGGAGATTTTGAAATTCTCAAAATTACTATATTTTAACTTCTTTTGGTGTTTTGTTTTTTCACTGGGAGTTGAAACTGAACTCAGTTCTGTAAACGAAGCTGGTTTTTATTTCTTCCCTTATGACAGCTATACAGCCTCAGGTCATGATCACATCAAATCATCCAAGCTGAGCAATATATGAGCTGGTCAGTGCTTGGGTGGGTGGCCTCCAGCTAGAATCCAGGTGGTGGTAAGGATTAAATCATCCCCGTGAAACAGCACCAAATTAGTGTCCTCTTTTGGCACGACGGAACTGAGAGTTACTTACAGCCTTCAGACATGATACTCCGTGCGTGCTCTGATTGCTCCCAGCCCCAGGTAATCCCGTTACGCTTCTCACAAGCCCAGGGGTTCCAGTATGGGTCCAGTTCTGAGCTGAAGCATTTTGCCCCCACTGAACACCAGTGTAAGGGATGAGCCCAAGTGCAGAACAATACAGGGTCAGGCCTTTCGTTTTTAGTTAGGAGCTGGCAGATCAGCAGAGGTGGCTGAGTCTGGCAAATGCAATTTGGATTGCTTCCGAAATTTTCTATTCCTTTTCCTTGCCTAGCCTCTGTCTCCTGTACAGAGACACACATCCTAGACCTTGTTGTCCATTAACTCCTAGCAGTTTTGTCCAAATCCCAAAAATCAGGAGGGCCCCTTCTTGTGGAAGTGAGAGGAGGAGGAGGGCTAGGGGAGCACTCGCATATGCACCAAAACGCAGTTTTGTCCTCTTCCCTGCTGAAGCAAATGGATGAAAACCGGGCAGGCTGGAGCAGCCCGTCCAAGTTTTGGAGCATCAGCACAGAAAGCCGAGCCAAGAAAGAACACATGGTGGTTGTGTGTTGCAGTGACACTTCAAGAAAAATCGCTTTGAGTCGTGAGCCTGATCACTTAACTGCAGCGGGCACCCTCCCAGATTTCCTGAGTCAAATGTAAATTGCCTGAGGAAACGTCCCCCTCCTGCCCCTCACCCCGGCACCATTCCCCCATCACACACACACTCCCTCTGACTGCACACCCTATGTCTCAAAGCTATTTTACTGTGTTTACAAATTATGAAAATTCTGGTCAGTTAATTATGAAAATATTGGTAAGTCTGTAAGGCTGGCTCCTGGATGGAGCCGAAGCAGAAAGCGGGCTGGAAAGCCCTTGAAAAATGAGCCGCTTTCTCTCTGCTCTTATTGCCAATGGATTTTGTTGTTCTAGGGTATGACTCTGCTAGCCTGCAAAAGCCTCTTTACAAGCTGCAGCTCCGGAGGCCGGGCCGGCAGCGTGATTTACTCTGCAGAGCTGTCCTGCGTTAGCAGGAGGGAGACAGACAAACAGAAGGGTGGCGGGAAGGATGAAGTCTGCTTTCTGTTAGCTCGGTATAAATCTCCGTGCGTGGGCCAAGAGCCAAATCTCTAGCTGCAGAACTCAATGGAAGTACCTCAATTTGCACCGGTTTAGTCACTGGTCCCGAATTAACTTCAGGCTCATCTAAATCTGGAGTATTTGTATGAAATGCAGAGGGTTGACTCTGATCCCGCTGAGAAGGGTTTTTGCTCTAGTCCAGTTCCCTTGCCTTCAGCAGGATAAATCTTGCTCTGTGTGTTGATATGAGTATCGGGGGAATCGAGTCCGGTTTTGTCTGTGTAGTTACTGCAGATTTTGCGTTAGTTTGAGAGGAAGAAGGGCAGGTCCTGCAGAGCCGACTTCTGAAGCCAATGAAGTTATTTCAGCAGAAAAATTGACCCATTGCTCTGAACTAATTTTCTGTGTTTACCTGGTATAAGTGAGAGGAAAAGATATTTTTGTTCTCAGCCTTTTTTCAATACAGCAGCATTTTTTTTCATCAGCTGAGTAGCCAGCCATTGATTTCAAAAGAATTACATCAGGGGACAAAGCATAGAGAATGGTTCATTTCTCTGCTTTACCTCTTCCCTTATCCCCTCTAAACAAAACAGGAATATTTTTTTTTCAGTATTAGTAGAGGGGAAAGAATCTGTGTAAGTTTTTGATACCATTTCTTTACATATACAGATAAATAAAGGAGAACAATATATGTAAAGTGCAGCATATTCACAGTATGACAAAACTGGTCAATTTTCATTGCATTTGAATTATATGTTATGATGATATATTAAAATATAATGTGTAGTGCCACGTATCTTGAACAGTATGAAAATTGATCAATTTTCTAATGCGCAACACATGGTTTAGACACTTTTGAATATGTTAGAAATACATATGCTGTGTTCTTTACTAAGAAAAGAAAGAATTTGACTACAAATTTAGAAGGTATGTTACATTTTGCTGGAACTATAGGTATTCTAGTTGATTTTGTCACTTATTTCACTAAGATTAGCTGTAAGTGTTAAATTAATACCAGTTCATTAATACCATTTGAATTTAGCAACAATAAACATGTACCTCAGCACATATGATATCCAATATTAATCTTTAGGAAAGGCAGGGGTTATGCTTGTGCCCACTGAAATCCTATTGAAGGCAACTCACTCCTGTTGGTGCTCTGTGAAAATCAGGATAGTTATTCTGCTTCCAGTGGCAGCTCCAATAGCAGGTTACTGTTAAAAAAAAAAAACAGAATTTAGGATCAGATGATGCAAATAGTGCTATATTTAAATTTTGAAATATAATTATTTTTCATCAAGTAATACAAATGCCCATTCAAAGAGACAACAGTCCTATTAAAAGATATTTTAAGGTCTAGAGGGTTTCATAGAGAACTAAATTAGCTATCAAAAAGAATAATCATCTAATACGATCAGAACAGCTGACTAACCTTTTCTAGGCAGGACAAATTTAAAGATGAAAAAAGTCATCTGACTACAGTGATTTAGTTTAGACGGAAGTGCACTTGCAAGTAGAGCTACAGTTTAGGAGACAACTTTCTTATCCTGAGCAGTGACTTCTGCTGAAAGATGATGCTTGGGAGCAAATCATTGTAATGCCAAGAACAGCCAGGTATACAGCACCCAAGAATTCATTGCCATCAGATTATATAAGAACTTTTTCAAGTCAGTACGTACTGCAGTTAGTTAACTAAAACATTTCATTCAGATTGCTTAGAAATATTTTGGTTTGAATTTCACTTTCTTGTTCTATAGTTTGATATTTTTTTTTCAAATGAAAAACTATTTTGGACTTTTAAAGAAATGTCAAATTGAAATTTTCAATAATTTCTCTTTTTTCACAATGAGAAATGTATTTAGCTGATGTTTCCCATGAACACTTTCAGCCAATGTTAGACTGAAAAGTTTCTGAACCAGTTATTTTTTAAATAACCATGACAGACCTGTGAACATTTCTGCCAAAGACTCATGGATCACATTATGATAACTAAAATGTTAAACCACTGACAATCTTTAAGCCTGATGATAGAGTTAAAAGTAGAGTTCTGGCCTCCTTCTGTTCTTGTCAAGAGCTCTGGAAAGCTCTTTCCATCAGTATTTTATAGAAAGCGTAAGTGGTGTCTTCCTGCAAAAATTCCTTCCTCATAATTTGTGAGGCTTGCTGGGTTGTGTGTATACTATTTGCCGGCAGAATTGGTTATTAGTGGTTGGGGTTTTTTTTGTAATATATGTTTTTGCTATGTTTTTGTAAAAGTGTCCAGATATTTTGTGGGTTATTATTATTATTATAAATTATTACACTTGGGTGCATAATGTTCATTCCATTCCATGCAGTTATCAATTTGCAATTTGTGTGGGATTAAGGGGAATTCTGCCTGCAAAGTCAGTTTAGCAGTGAATAAATCGACCTGGTGCTGTAATTGATGGCCAAACACTACATGCTCCTGAAACTGAACTGCAGTGGAGAACACCTCTCGTGAAAGTACTGTTTGGATACAGTGTCAAAAATACCAGCTTGGCCCCACTATTCTAAAGCTAAATTGATCCATATGATTGGAGTATTGCCCAGATATTTTTTTTCAAACAATCATTTTGAAATTACCATTATCAATACACTAATGCATGTTGAAGGCTTGTTGGGTCTGACATAGGAAGTGATGTAATAAGGGAACCCTTAATACTCGCGGCCCTCAAACAGGAAACATTTTCCTCGAGGAATAGTATACTTGAAAACTGCAGATTACAATTTAATATTAACCAGATTTCTACATTAAACATGATTTCCGAGAACAATTTGATTTTTCTTTTTTTTCCCCTTTTTTTTCCTGCTTCTTCTCTAAATGATCAAAACTGCATCCAACCGCAAGCGGCTCCTGGAATGAGCCCATGGCTGCCTGCAATTTAAATGTCAGCCTCGGCAATTGCAGAGTTACATTGGATCTCTCTTCCAGCCCTTGCCACTCACTACTTCCCTGTCAATCTCAATCTGCCTCGGATACCCACACGTGTCAGTAAGCCTCATTTTGTCCGCCTTCCCTGGTTAGGTACATTTTGCTTCAGGGGTGTATGGAGGTGTCCCCAGGGTTTTGGTGGTATTGCCAGTTAATACATAGCCAGTACCAGCTGATGGAGTAATGATAACACAGCAGCGATGAAACCCAGTTGTGTTTTTGGAAACAAATGGCAAATTGCATAATCTCCAGTGCAGTGTGAGGGACAGAATGAGGAGAATTAACAACTGCACAAATATTTCATTTTCTGGACTGACTGGCTACTTGATTCTTCAGCTGACCACTACTATTTGTATGCATTTGTTTATGGTCTGGGAGTCCTGTTCATGAGCAGTCGTGATGCCAGGCTGTTAACAAACACAGCAAACAAAAAAAGTTGTCCCTGTCTCAAAGAGCTTCCAACGTGAGTGCCATCCTGCACAACCCCCAGTACCAACAAATGTGACTAACATCACCTTTCCTGCGGTGTTTGGGTGTCCATGTGCTCCCAGGGGGAGGTATCCTTACTGCTCCCTGCAAAGGTCACTGCCAGGAAGCCCTTCAGGCTGAGCCAAACACAACTCATTTCACCATCTCCTTCAAAAGTCAAGTCAGACCACACCACTAGTAGCAAGACATGTTTACCAGGTCTGTAAAAATGATGGGTCTAAATATAGCACCTGTCGAAACGGTCCTTACAGCGCGGAAGGAAAAGGGATGGCGTGGCTGGGAAGAAAGGTAATGCAGAAGCTTGCCGACATAAACCTGCTGACCTAATACAACTTTTCTCTGGAATTGTCTAATTGCTTTCCAGAGGCCTGCTCCTACAAAATAAAACACTTCAAAGAGCCAGAGATTTCAAAACTAAGGAAATCTCTGCAATACAGCCAGCTCCTCCACATAAAGGTTATTTACTGAAGCAAAGGCAAAGAACAAGAGGGAGAACGTGGCTGCTGCAAGCTGATGGTTTGATTGGTAGCACCAGTTCTGCTGGGTAACTGCTTCTTAAAACTCACCTGCTGAAAAAACACTTTTTTCCAAAAAGGTCTTCAGAAGTCAGAAACCACAAGGTGGCATTCTGCACTTTGCCTCTGTAATCTGCTGCCCTACAGGCTGAGGAACATGATGGTGAAGTGGGAAAGGAGAGGCACGCTTTTCTCAATGTGGACAAGAAAGGTCAATCTCAAAGGTGAACTCCTACACTTTGCATTAGGAGTACCTGAAAGGGGTTCAACAAAAGTTATATAGCAAAGACCATTCCCTGAGCTGCTAAGGATAGAGAGGCTCCACTAGAAATAGTCTCCCCCATGCTTTGAAATGCAAGTGCTTTGTTCCTTGCCTGGTTTGAAATGGTCTTCTCTGTTCTCACGTGGAAGAATCAAGAATATTGTTTGCCAGCCAGAAATGAAATGTAAACCAGGATCCCCAAAGAGCAGTGTGACAATGTAACACTAATCCATCCCATTTCTGCTGATATGATGCACATGGAGAAGGAGGTTAACCACAGTAGAGCCTCCTGCGGTGGGCAATCACTGTAATGTAAATTGTGACCTTCACACAATTGCTCATTGGAAACATTTACATGGAGACTAAATCCCTCCCAGGTTGCATGATAGCACAAGCTTTGTTTTCTTAGGCTGTTGTTCCCCATTTGGCACACAGTACAAAGCCATCCAGGGGCTCTGAAATCCATGAAGCACAAGCTTGGACTACCCGCATGCTGCCAGCAGAATTGACAAGCATGCAAGAAAAAGGCTCCTTGGGCTGCCAAGTCATGCAGTTTTTGAATGAACTAGCCTCCCCATGAAAGATCCTTGCTTTCTTGATCAGCGAAATCCTTATCTGCCATGAAATTCTCTCACCTACGTTGGTCTTCGGAAAAGGAGCCCACACTGGGGCTCTGGCCCAGGACAACTGTTGTTCTGTGGCAAACTAAATCCATTCTGTAGCTCTTCTGCAGTGTATGATACTGTAGGCACAGACAGCTGGTAGAGGGCAGTGAGAAACCAGAGACGAAAAGATGTGTTGGAAAAGGGAGCCCAAATACGGGTAGTATTTGGTACCACAGAAAGGTAGTGGCCATTCTTTGCTGGCTTCTGGCCACAAAACATTGTCAAGGACCTTTGAGGCAAGTGACTCCATCCCAAGCCACTGAGTTGTCAGTCCTACTAGAAATGTACCGGAACATAGGAGTAAACTAAAAAAGAAAGAAAGGGGCCACTTTGAATGTTATATTTTAAATCCCAGCCCAAGCAATCAAGAAAGTAGGCTGGGTTTGAGACAGCTATGGTCAGAGCATCAGCCAAGATTTACCTATGGTTTGGGGTTTACCAATAACAGGATAAATTTCCTTCAGCCAATTAGAATTCAAGATCTATATTGAAATTCTGCTCAAAGTCTGTATTCTAATCCCAAATGATACATGAGAGTATTCCCTGCTCTCCCCTCTCCAATTTAGTCCCCAAATCTGAAGGCTGAGTGCATGTTTTGATCCATCTATCCACAGATTTGACGCTCTCTTGTAGGTGCAAGAATGAAACCTGAAATTCATAGAAGGAAATGAGAGTTTTCATGGCTCCAAGGGACCTACTGAGAATACCTCCCGTATTTTGGGACAGACAACGGACTCCCAAGAGAGGTTGAAAAAGTGGGTGACCCCCTTGGTTTTTTCTCTAAACTGGATGTAATTTCATAATCCCAGTCTGTTCTGTTCTAGTTTTAGGTTTGTGGCTTTGGATAACCACCTATACGTGCCTATTTTCCTTCATTAGGTGTCAGGTAACAAGCTGTTCTGAAACAGTGTGTACCAGCATGGGAACAGCAGGGTTAGAAATCAGTGCCAAAAAGTTAGGACAAATTTCTTTATCCTTATCCTTGCTGTGGTGACAACATATTTGTTAAATTCAGCTAATTAGAGAAGGTTGATCGAACAAGTCCGTAAGTGTTGCAGTCTGGCTCAGTGGATACCGTGCATGTGTACTTTCCAGATTCAAAAGAGCTTGGGGAGTCTCTGCGTGTATGATATGAGTCTCTCTTTATATTAAGCATTTCTTGAACAAACATAAACCTCATGAGGGAAGTGCTTTTTTTTATTTTTCCTGTCCCCAGAACCTCAACACAAAATTAAAAATGCCAGGACATAAAATATCACATTTGGCTTGATTTTACCTAGTTACCAACAAAATTACTGGTATCAGTTCCTCAGTTGGCATGAATTGGCACCATTTCACCAACTTTCTTTGAACCATGCCAATCCACCAAATGACAATCTGGTTCCATCTATATTTTTAGCCAAAATACTCTGTGGCATGTGTTACCGTCTTTCTGGAACCATTTATAGTTTCTGCAGTATCATTTGCTACCATTTTCTCTAAACGTGTTTCCAAGAGAGCTGTAAATGTACATTTTTGCTACAGGCACTGAGCATAAAATAGGAAAAAAAGAAGGAAGGAAGGTCAGATCAATAGATGAGTCACTATGCGGCAAAAAAGTCAGATCTCTGGGCAATTCCAGAGCTTTCAACATTGGTTGTATTTGGCAACGCAGAGCTTAGGCATCCTAGCTTATTGTAGAGGAAGAAATTACCACGCATCAACTCAGGCAGAGTGACAATCTGAACGTGGATTTGCTCACATGTGCTGTGTTCCTTCATGGTGTCTTGTTCATGTGCTTCAGTTCTCAGTGTCATGAAGATGGGTACAAAAGATAGATAGGGAACGTGGTATTTCCCACTGCTTTGCTACAATAACTCTGCCAAAGTCCATGGAGAAGATTAATTAATATAGTATATGGAAATGATCAAATCACCTCTCGTGACATTTTCTATTTTCTTGTGCTGCATCTTGTCATCTTCCTGATTTCAAGATGGGTCTCAACATGCTGCTAAATGAGAGCAGTACGATTTTGTAACCACTCTGAACTCACTTGCTCTTGGTATAAATGACTGTGCAAGGGAAGGACTAATGGAGAACCAACCTCATGAACTTTTTTCAAGGTAACTTATTCTGTGGTTACTCAAATATGGATTTTAGTACACCTTTGTGAGCATATAGTTTTTCACTGGATAACATGATCACAAAAGCCCAAACAATCAGGCTTATGGTTGTAATTATCAGAAACACGTTTATGTAATGCAATAGAGAAAAGTTTAATCTTAGGGTCTTAAACCTATGTATGACTAAATTCATCAAGAAAACACACTGTAAGAGGGGGAAAAAGATATTCCCTCCTCCCTCTTTAAAATCTCTGAAGGAAAAAGAAAGCAAATTTGTGAGGGAAACCTCAGCCCTCACGCAACCTCCTAGTGATGGGAAATCCACGTCTACAGAATCTGTAGAGTCAGAGGGACTTGCAGTTGTATGTTGTGTTCCGATTAGCTCATGTACTCAGAGGAAAAGCACAGTTTCTCAACACCAAACTTCATTACGATGAACATAATTAGCTTATTTTCATCAGATTAGTTGGTTATCACCATTGGAAAGTGCTGAAATATTGATACCCCCAACACTCCTGTCCAGAATGGAGCTGCTAAATCTAATTTCTCAGTCTGGGATTGCTCATTTTGCAAGTGATGCCAGCAGGAATTATCCAGACATATTTTATTTATTTTTTTACCCTTCCTAGGTATAACATGCTACTTTCTGGTCATGACTAAAGATCCAAGAAATTGTCATTGCTTGCAGGGGAAGAAAAAAAAAGAAAAGAAAAAAAAGAAAGACTTCCTAATTCTAACAGCACTCTAGTGTCAATAACCCAGCCCTATCCCAACTGGTAATGAATGAAAGATATTGTGATTGCCAACAGCTGTATCAGTCTGGGCTGGGTCCTCCTGCCAGGTGCTTGAAACTAAACAAAGTTTGCAGGAAATGAAGTGGGCCAAGCTGGGCAAGTGGTGTAGTGCTGAAAGTCAGGCTCCAGGCAACACCACCCAGGTTTGAGTTTGGGTGGTAAAGGGGTAAATTTCTCCCTGGGGCTCCACAGTTTGTACTATGGGCAGAAGGTAAGAGGCTCTGTGTACTGTTCTGTCTTCCCATCACAACTCTCTCTCTGATAAAGACCAGTTGCTATCTAGCTTACTAGGAGACCACTAACACAGAAAAGGTATTTCAGTTTTGGGGTGTGTTGGCTTGCAGCCATGGATATGGCAGACGCTTTGAGATGTGTGATGTGATTCTGGCCATTCCTTCCAGCTTGCTTAGAGCCCTTCTACAAGCTCATCTCAATACGAATAAAAATAACTGCTTGGTCATTTCTGAGTAACCTATTTGATGTGCATGTTCATATTGCTTTTAAAGGAAGCTTTATCTCAGGAGCTGCTTAAAGCTTCCCATGTGAAGATCCCCACCATCTGGATTGAACAGAAAATATTGTAGAAGTGGTGGGGGGGGGGGAGTGACTTTGCACAAGAAAAGCTAAAGTTTCCCTAGCTGATTTTCAGGATCCAGTAGGGCAAAGATGAGTTTACTGATACCTGCAGTAAATGATTTCTGAACCTGACTTCTTGGTAAAATGTTTTGAGGACATTGAGGGGAAAGCCACTGCCTGAATATAAACATTATTTTCATTGGAACCAGCTGATTTTTATTATTAATTGAGAAGCCATGGCATGTCCTCTTGAATAGCAATGTAACATCATGACAAAAAATTATGTGCCATGTGACACCTACTCTTACCCATTATGGTCAGATGTAATATTTATGTTCTTTGGTTCCTTCACTCTCATTCTGTCCAAAGGTTAGTATCTGCATCTTTGCCTGGTCTGGAAAAATTCTCTTTTTGTTGAAAACAGCCTTGGCTGGTAAAGGATAATTCTGTCATTGCTTGTTGCAGAAAGGGAGTGTTACTCTTGGGGAGCTCAGGGTTATTGCCTTTAATTCACACTATGGGGGAAACATGAATTTTAAGAGATTTCCCTGAGAGATCACCCATGGATGGTGCTGCCAATTGTACATGAAGTGGTACGTTGGTACCATTCTGAAAAGGTTGCCTGTGCCATCTTGCATCAATGACTAGTTTTTTACAGTTTTATTGCATTTTCTCATTGTGCTGTTGCTTGCAAAAGCAGATGGGTGACAGATTGCTCTAGGTGACCTTACCAAAAGGCATCATTTATTATTCCGAAGTTTCATATAGTTTGCAAAAACATTTCTCAACTACCTACGACAAAGCCAAAACTCTTACACTCCTACGGCTCCTTTTCTCGTGGCTTCATGCAGTAAATCCCACCTACCACATAGTTCAGCAAATGTTCATTTTTTGCAACAGTCTCTAACAGGCCATTCCCTGATGGAGAACTGTAATATAATGAATTTCAGAGATGCAGATTACAACTTGTTCTTGCTTCTTTTGTTTGCTTAGGGTATTTTTCCACTATTTCTCTATTGATACATGAATCATCTGGTATTCTATAGCATAGTTTACCATTTGCCAACACTTATAAGGGAAGAAATAATTTCTTCTGAAAGTAGAATAACCAAAATTATTCTTATTGTTTTATTGGCAAATAAAAATATAATTTATTAGCCAGTCAAGAGCAATAACCCTTAAGTGTACTACTTCAGAATAGCCCATTAAGGTTGGGGTTTTTTAATACTAATTTTGTCTGGACTTATGTTAGTTAATTTAAAAAAAAAATTGGACCTGGCTTTTCAAAAGTATTTAGGTGTCTAACCCCAAGTTATTTCAATAGAAATTAGGCAATTCAGTCCCTTTGAGGATCTGGGCCTCAGCCCAAATTCTCTGCTGCTGTAAGCGTGTGCAGCTGCGTTGCTCTCAGTAAGTTTGATCCGTTTATTTGAGCATGTGATTGGGGCCCTGGATGCAGCTGATGATTCCATTTATAGACACTTTTTTGAAG
This sequence comes from Fregata magnificens, assembly GCA_013389945.1. NCBI lineage: Eukaryota > Metazoa > Chordata > Aves > Suliformes > Fregatidae > Fregata > Fregata magnificens. The sequence continues at coordinate 134,862 of WAAD01029146.1, read as the reverse complement.
GAAAAGGGTGGGTTTGGGTTCTAAAGTATCGAGATCTGTACGAGGCTGCGGAGGTGCCTCTGTAAGGAAGCATGTGGGTGCGGCGAGTGGGTGATGGGGAGGCAAGAGAGAGGACAAAGGGTTCAGTGAATTGTTTGTTCATGTGGTCTAGTTAAAACTCTGGTAGTAGCTGACAGCTGTGCAAGGGCAATTAATAAGGAATCTCCAATGCATTTGATTCTCTAGTTAAAATATCCTCTTCTTTGTGTTTAACACGTGGACTAGTTCTTAGCAGGCCACGCACAGTTCAGTGGAATTATCTCTGTCTATAGCTGCTCCAAATGAAACTCTTAATTTCTAAATAAACAGGCTGCCATCACCCTTTGTCCTCATTTTTAAGGCACCCAGGCTTGTCATACCAACAAAATGGACTCTGAGAATATGTTGGGTGGGAACCAACCCTGGTCTGAGAGTTTGAGTCTAGGAGGAAACCAGCCATTTGTATGTCAAGGGTTAAAGAGAAGAGTGTGCTGTAGGGAAGCTGGGACTTTGCTGGCAATACATCATGATGCATTGCAGGAGCTGCAAGAGCTGAGAAATCCTGAAAGAAAAAAAGGGGGGGGGGGGGGCAGCTCAGCCTTTAAAGGCCTGACCATGTAGGAGTGACCTAGGTGCGAACACAAATAGGTGCCATTATTTAAATGAGATGTCCCATTGTGATAGATCTCAGGACTTAATACAAAAGAGATTTTCCAATTTTAGGTCTATGAGTTTAAATCTGTGGGAGTCATGTGGAAAGGCAATGGCTCCCTCTGATTCTTTACAAATGGAGATTAAGCAAGCCTTCCTTTTCAGAAAGGGAGAAATGGGACAGTCAGATGCTTTTCATCCCTATTAACTTCCAACCCCTGCATCAGTCTGATCAAACCCAGTGGAACCTGAGCAAATATTTAAGCTTATGTTTCATTTGCTGAATAAGGGCAGTCAGCTGCACTGGGACCCTGGAGGATCATGAACTGCAACTTTTGGTCAGGAAAAAGCTTGTGGGGCAGAGTATGAGTAGGAATATGGCCCTTAGATCCAGAGTGAGAGACAGGAGATGTAGCTGTGCTGCAGAGAAGATGTAAGGACTCATCTATCCAGCCCCATTTAACTCTTTCTCTCAGGCTGGAGCTGGCCAGTTCATTTGTTTGAATTCAACAGATTCTGGGAATGTTTGCTTTCCGTTTCAGCTGAGGGGCATACAGCAGTTGAACACAGGCCAGAAGAGATTTTTTTTTTTTGCTTTTTGCTTTCTGTCTTTCTTCGTCGCCCTAAAAGTAAGAAAACAGTGAAAATAGTAAAACAAACAAGAAGAAATGATCTGCTGGGGTGGAGTTCTTCCTTTTTCCATCACAGAAATTTTTTAGCAAAACACCCTGAAAATGTTTGACATCCATTTGTGGAATCTCTATAATTAGAATTAATAAAAGGACATGTCAAGTACACCTACCTTGCAAACCACAAATGCATTTTTTTCTCCCCCCTCAATGGCTTTAACTTGTTCTTCTGATTGGCATCTGCAGAGAAATTATAATTAGCCTGCGATATGCATTTGGTGTGCATAATGCCTGGGTTTTTCTATAGGTATGCATATATTCCCACACAACTCCTAGGAGGATTCCTTTAACTAAACAGCTCAAGGTATCCAGGATAGCAAAAACATTAAAATAAAAATATCTCTGCAAATTGAGTTGGTGGTCTCCAGCACATTCCCAGTGGATGCTTGCCCACATCAGCAAAATGCTGTCTGCCACGACTGGTGCTAATTAGCACCCCTGTTGGCAATCTCAAATGAACGACCTGGAGATGAATGGACTACAGAGACAGTTGGCACTAAAAGTGGTCCCAGCAGGTCTGGGTTGAGGAGTGGGCAACATGGAGGGAGCTTTACTTGCCCAGTGGAATGTCCTCCCAAGTTTGGAGAGAAGATGTCTCTTCTGAGGCTCAAAAATCTCATTCATGGTTGCACTAATTTACTTTTTTTTTCTTCTCTCCCCATTTTTGCCCCTGCAATTCTCTAATTCTATCCAGAAACAGATTATTGGTCAGAAGTTTTCTCGCGTGATCTTTATGGTGAAGAGGTTTGCCTAGGTCTGTGCTGGTAGTTGTTCTTTTTAAATTGAAACTTCAGTCAGAAATGGTGGGGGGGGGAAATCTGCAATTCTTTTCTTCTTTTTTTTAATTCTTTTGTGGCTGAGTCTGAAGATTTTACTTTCCTGGAAACTGACGGGTGTGACTTGCCATTATTTTCTGTCTTATGATCTCAAGAAGATTAAAAGGACAGCCTGCATTCCACCAGCTTTGCTTAAGCCTTAGGTGTTTAACCTGTCTTCTGTAAACACACCTTCCTTCTCCAGCTGGAGGAGAGGGAGGGAGGGAAAAGAAAGTGCTCGTGTGTGTGCAAACCTGTGTCCTTGGAGAGTCCCAGCCAAGGACTGGTGTGGTATTGTCAGCTCAGGTGTCACCAGCCAGATGGAGGTGGGAAACTGGACACGTGTTTCACTGTGGAGTTGTCTGGCTGTAATGATATCATATATTGTTGCATGGGTTATCGGAGTGTGATAACTTTGACATTGCACCTTCCATCCCAAACCACGCTGCAAACTTCTTGCAGTGTTGCATGTTATTGTTTATGTGTATGAATCACTTTACCTGCTGCTGAAACACGGCCAGGGTGGAGGCAGATGGGTGACAGCTGCCATGGCTGGGTGGCATGCAGAGTGCTGTGGGTCGGGGGAGCCTTGTCTGTATGAAGTTGGGGAGGGTTTGCATAGGAGGTAGTGTCTTTCATAAGGTCGTTGGGAAAGGGACAGGAAAAATGAAAAAGTGGGTTTGGGTCTGTCAGCCCTTCTTCGGGTTGATTTAGTGGTTGGGTGGCATTATTGTTTATCAATAGGTACAAAGTTCCTGGGCGGTGGGAATCTGTGTAGTAAGCTCAAACAGATTAGAGCTCTTTCATGGGGGATTATTTTTTCTCATCTCCGAGGTGAGCAGATCTGTCACACTATGGGATATTTATGATGTTCAAACAGGTGTTATGTACTTAATCTCGATCCCATTAAAATTGGAGAGCTTTTTTCAGTGATATCCATGTAGTTTGCAACAGCTCCTCAGATTCAAAGGGTAAGGCGTGTAGTGACTTTCCGATCAAAATGTCATGTCTGAAGTGGTTCGTAAAAGGTTTATATTCACAGCCTAAAAGAAACATGATAAGAGGAAAAGCTACTGTCAAAAGCAACTCGGAGCAGTCCTCCTGTGGGAAATAAAGGAGATAACTATGAAGAGAGAAAAGGAAATGTAAATAAATAGATGAAAAAAATAAAATAACTCCCAATTTAAACACTTCAGTCTATAGGAACTTCACAGGATTCTTAAGTTGCGTTCTCCCCAGCATTGTTTTCCCTTTGTGTCAACACAGGAGGCTGCTGTACCAGGTTTTTGTATGAAAAAGACATTATTATAACGTAAGCTTCGCCTCAAAAATGGGCTATTTTTTATTTAGTGATTTGTGGGGGGAGGATGGTGAAGCAACACGGCGACAAATCCATCCTTTTTGCACATGCATGTGCGAGCAGGGCACATTCCTCTTGCTGCAATGCTGCCTGCTCAGAACAGCGAACTGGAATTCTCGCCACTTCCGAACCCAGGGATTCCTCCAGACTTTTTTTGAAACCTGACAAGCAACTGCCTCGGTACCCGGAGCACAGGTTTGCAACCCCAATGTGTGATAAATTAGACCTTTCACTCGAAGTTTTTCCTGGCAGGAGTACTAGAACAACCCTCTGAATAGCTACTACTGCTGAATTTTAAAATCTCTCTGGCTCTTTGCTCAGCCAAAACTTAAAGTTACAGTCAACTGGCGTTTGGCAAAGTGTAATGTTCTGTAACCTTATCTTTTTATAACAATCATGTTTATTAGTATTATACAGTGCATTATAGGGCCCCTCTATAGAGCCAAGGTGCTGTGTCTGTTGCAGCAGGATGTATAGTTTAGGTAATCATAACAGAGTTTTCAAACAGCTGTAAAACCAACCCAGGCGGTGTGGTCCAGGGGCTGGAGACCCTGCAGCTCAGGAGAGCATTCCTGCTCTCCCCAGTCTGCTGCTGAGTGACTGTGAGCAGGTTCAGCCTGCCTCTGTCCCCTCTCTTGGTCACTGCCTGTAAAGATAATCACACACTCGTTAAAGGACCTCAAAGGGGAGCCCAGATTGTTTTCTTTGGTGTTTTACTCTCATTTTGTTTTTTATTAAAGTTTAACATCTGCTTAACCTCTCAGACCATCCTGAGTCCTTGGTTTTTGCCACCCAAATCCAATTCAGTTTGGTGGCTGAATTTGGCCTGATGCATAGAATAAAAACTGCCTTAAAATACGCTTTAAACCGAGCGCTGCAAATAGTTTTCCCCTTGTTCTACCAGCAGACGCTGAGTTCAAGCCTCTGAGTTGCCACTAAAATGGCTAATAAAACTCCAAAAATCTAAAGGTGCTTGCAATGATTTAAGAGTTAATAGCCCTGTTATCAGCTGTTCCAGGAATAAAGCAGGGATCAGACATTGCATCCTGGCAGTAGAAGCTGGCAAAATCCTGTCCTTTACCCTCACACAAGTCTGCATAAAGGTCTGTTTGCCCAGCCAGGTGATAGAAGACCTGCAAAGCTAACAAAACAGGGGGTATTTCTCTAGGATCTTGGCACCTCCACCTTAAACACCTGCGAACACCTTTAATCTGCTAATTGAGGATAATTTTGTCGGTGCTCCATAGGAGGAAGGAGATACTCCTGTTGACCCTGGGTCCGAAGGCTGCTATTAGGCTATATAAGTCTGTAGGAAACAATCTATAGTGCTTCTTGCATTAGGAAGAGGGCTTCTTTTTGTTTGGATTTATAATAGTCAGGCTTAGGAAAGCAAGCTTGGGTTGATTTTGCTGGGTAGCTGCTGAACAGGGCTGCTGTCTTTCTATTAGTATTGTAGTGGAGTATCCAGGCTTGGCACCTATTGTTCTTGAAAATTATTATTTTCAGCTCTGGGTTTGGACATGACAAGCCTTCCTTTTTCTGGCCTTTACCTCTATTTCTTCCAACTATTTTTGCATCAAGCCACCAGTTTTGACTGAAGCCTTTCCAAATTCAAATGTCAGCTTAAATAATGGGACTCAGTGAATTACTGTCTGCCTTACTACTATTGTCAAATTTTCTTCACTCTACGAGCACAAGGGCATACATCTTTGTGGGAGGAATGAGGCAGCCCTTAAGTTTTGTGGAGACTCTTGCCTTGAAAGTGCATCAAGGTATTAGTATCTCCTGAGCCACTGAAGGCAAAGAAAAGCTGCTCCTTTAGCTGCCAAGTGAGTTACTTCAGTTTCTTCTTCTTAGAAACTGATACATCATCACTTCAATGATATTATTTATTAGGGTTTTTTCCTTATTTTTCAAGCATAGAAAAAAAAAATGTCTTGCCATGTTTTAGGAACAAAATGAGTATTTTACACACATACCAATAGCTCTCTGGAAAGCACTTAAATTTACAAGCTGTTCGTAAATTTACTGACAGTTGGCAACACTGCATCCAACACACAGGAACCCTTTTGGAAAATAGATCTATTGTAAATAATATATATTGCAGCTTAATCTGAGCGTGCTTTAGCTCAAAGTAGTTTTAACAAATGTGTTACCTAATATATTTTTTAAAAAGCTATTTGACCTGGAAAGATGATTTCAGTATCTGAAAAGCTATATTTAAAAAAATAAAATGTTAGCCACCTCCTCTGAATGTTCCTCAACAGAACTCTTTTGAAGATACCTTTTTCTGGTGTTAGAGCGGTTTGAATATTTTATATATCTTCTGCTGTAGCAACATGTAACTCAAATATATAATCTAGTGCTAGTATCCCATATAGATGGAGAATCTTCACCTTTTAAGGTCAGTGGTAGTTATCAGCATTTCAATCAGGAGCTGCTCTATATAAAGAGAAATCGTTTGTGCATATGTGACTGCTTAGCTGCGTGCATTATTACATGCAGTTTGGATTTGAGGTAGCTTAGGTTTATGTACATGCTGAGGTGGCACTTTATCAAGATAGTCAAAATTTTTTTCTATTATATCTGATAATGGGTTGTAATACTTGAATTATAGTGAATCTGATAAAGAAAACCCATTGCTGTTATTCTATACTCCATATTTCTCTGACCGTAGTAGTATTCAGTAGCTGAAAAACTAGTTTAAAAATCACCTAGATGTTAAGATTTTGTAGCAGAAAGGGGTGTCTGTAGGAAAGGGGAACAGGATCTTTCCCTGCAAATTGCCTTTTCAATTGCTTCTTAATTATTGAAAGCTATCAAAAAGCCTTCCTCAATGATTGTTTTTGAATGGTATAAATTAATATAGTCCATGTCCTCTCTGTGGGATAGAAAAGCCTTTTCTTGACAATGCTGCAAGTTCTTCTGACTTTACCGTGAGAGTCAGTGTGCTCAGGCTTTTCCTAAAGCCTCAGCTCATGGGGTTCTGTGGGAATCTAAACCTTTTCCTTCTGTTTCATGTTGGCTTTTTTTTTTTTTTTTTTGGGGGGGGAGGGAACTAGTGACACTGTCCCTAAAGAAACTAGTTTAAAGACAAGAAAATAGTTGTAATTAGCGAGCTATAACTGCCAGTTATTATGTCTAAGGACTGTGGCTCGTGACTTCTTCATCCCTTCTTTGGCAGTAATAATCTACGTACATGCTATCTTTACCCCAGGCAACCACTAAAAATGACAGTCTTGCAGGTACTCCTTTTCCCTACAGCTGACGCTTGTGGTCCCTGGCTGAGAGGCTCTATCTGGTGGGGATCACAGGATGCTTTTCAAAAAGTGCAGTGAAGGTGTTTCTACCATTGCTGCCTCAGCACTTACTGTTGTTTGTAACAATTCCTTGTCAAGCTCTAAATGCAGCATGACTTTTTTTTTTGATCATCAGGCACATCCGTGTATTTGTTGCTCTGGAAATGCTGTATTGTTCATTTTGAAGGGGGGAAAAAAATGGCATTTTGATCATTGTCTTAAGCAAAACATGGGCAGCACAATAAAGCAACAACATAAACAGTTGCTAAATCATAGAGAAAATTACTTCAAAAATCTTTAACGGCTACAAATGCATCTAATTTCATCATTATCCAAATGCCTCGCACTGCCTTAGTACCAATACTGATTTTGGTTTGACACCATCACTGCAGGGCAGTCCATACGCAAGGGTCAAGCACAGGGTTGCCAACCCAACCTGAGGGCTCTGCTGGGGTCAGCCCCAATGCGCTTGCCCCTTACAAATAAATGTGATATGATCCACAGCCTATAGAGTTGAGAAACTTTATGTAACTTATCCAACATTGTCCAGGGCTTGAAGTCCATGGCAGAATTTCCATGGATTTCATCAGGAGTTGGATCCATCCAACAGTGAATTAAAACCAGAACCTAAACCTCGTGGCTCCCAGGTGTTTGACTTGCAAACAGAAATTGCTGCTCTAGCAGCACCGGAGGTGACCTAAGCACTAGCAATATCACACGATGGACAAAGCACTTGGGCAGCTGGTCACAGCAGCAGTTTTAATCCTGTTTCACTTGTGTGGTCAAAGACTGCAAGCTTTGAGGCCAGCTCAGCCTCCGTTCCCTGCTCCCATGCTGCTGCCCGAACTTCTCTCGTTTGCTGTCTTGCAGGAAAAGCGCAGCCTCCCCATCCATGGAGGGCAGGGGGAGACTGATGCTCTGCAAGCAAAATCCAGCCCCATGCAGCAAAGCAAAGGCCCTGTGTGGAAAGGGCTAGGAAACATTATATTGCTTTTGTCTAGCCGTAATGAAAATAAATGAGGGCTTCAATTTAAAGTAGTTACTAAAAATTTGTTCTTTCCTCTGCCCTAATTCCAAAACTGACTTGCAGCTAATTAGACTGAGTCAAGCATGCTCATGCTGTGCTGTGCTAGTGTAAACAACAGCCATCTGAGTTTCATTACAATAAGGAAATAAAATAAACACAGGGCCAGAAAACAGTAGTTTGGGCATGGCTCATTTCAGCACAATGCAGTTAAAATTTTTTTTGTAGAGGCAGTGGGATCGGACAGGGTACGAAGGGGACTCTCTTCATGTTTCTATCCTGAGCTTTTCCTCGCCAGTGCATCACAGGGGAAAGCAAAGCCCCTGCTGCTCAGCTCATGGCTTAAAAACACCCCTCAAGCCTGCAAAGAGCGCTTCACTGCAAAGCCTTCTTTATCCCCCTGGCCCCAGGGTGCCTCGTGTTGGCTAGACAGAAGCTCCGGGGAAACGTAGCATTTACAATATGAGGGTGAGACCTCAGGTCTAGGAGCCTGTTACAAGACCGCACTCTGCATCAGGCTGCTCCCATGTGCTGTTCTCTGCATCAGCCAAGAGGGCCAAAGAGAAATCACAGCTGTTTGTTTTTTCCCTCCCCTTTCTCTTTCTATAATAATTTTGCATTTGGTGAAGGGGAACCCCCTACATGCTTCTCGCATGAAATCTTTTGTGTACAGCAACTGCTGTCTTCTGCATTTTGTTGCTCAGTCCCTGAGTGCAGCAGGCTAAGGAGACATTCCCAAGGCAGCATCTTCACCAACTTCTGAAGTGCCCAAGAACCAAAATTTCTGAGCTCCTGGAGATCTTGGGCTGTGGTCCAAGCTCTCAACTCTCCTTTCCCATTGCCCTTCAGCTGGAGGGGAGGAGAAGGGAGCTCCAAGAAGGAAGCCTCAGTAATTTTTTCTCTGCTAGATCCCTCCCACAAGCATTTTCCTTGCAGAGGGGCTGGTAATGCTCTCTGCTCCTGTATGCATATTGATGGAGAACCGAACTAGAAAGCCACAGGCAATAGAGCTAACTTTGTCCAAAGCATTATCCTCCCTTGCGTATATGATCTGTAAGATATTCTCATTCTCACTGGATTCTGAGTCATGTTTCCAGAGCCCAGTCTGAGCTCATCTGTGCTCAAGCTGTATCTATCTGGCTTTTCCTAGATTAAGCCGTCGTTAAATACAGATCGGCAAGAGACTGCTAAGCCAGATTTTCCAAGGCAAAAGCACTGCTGCTGTTGGGTGAATTAAGTCCTCTCCTTATCTGGCACCACGGCAGGATTTTCTGCTGGCTCTTTGCTCTTGCCTATCTGTTTGCAGGTGCGTTGGCTCTCGTGGACTTCTGGTTATCGCTAGACGCAGTTCTGTAACTCATTAGAAACTTTTGTTACTGCCAAGGCTACAGAGTGGGAGAAACATTCTGCTTTAAGATACTTAGAGCAAAAAAAGTGAATAATTTCAGCGTGGGGGAAAGACCTGCCATGACAGATGCAGCCTTAGACATAAGGATGAGCCAACAAGGAATTCAGGCAGGTATGGCTCATGTTAGCTTAACAAAAGGCAAAGGATGGGAGCAGTGCCTTCGACTGTGCACTGAAATCATACAGGCTGCAAGGCAAGAGTCGTCTAACTCATACCCATGGGCTCTGCCTGTACACAGACATGCATCAAACACTGGCATTTTTTTGTCCAGCATTTTAAATAAATGCACACAAGGAAAATGTTTTGTGACATATTTTTCTCCTTTTTCAATCCACTCTGGTATTAGTTCTGCCTCAAGATGCTGATTCTTTATAACCCTATTCAGAAAAAAAGGTATTCCTGATATTTACAAAGCTTTCATAAAAGTTTGTTTAATTTATAATTCTTCTTTTGGGTGAAGGTTTTTCCCTAGATTCTATGTACACTGCAAGAAAACATTACTTGAACCTTGAATATTAGAGTGGATTTACTTGTGTAAAATGACATTAAATATTTTACTGGTTTGGAAATATAATTAGAATACTTGATATCCCTTGAGTCATGAATTCAAATCCCTGTTAGGGTAACCTGTTGAGGTTTTTTATTTGTCAGAAATTAAAAAAAAAAAATTAACTCTGTTCACAATGACTTGGGTGTTTTCTAAACAAATTTTAAAACAAAATTCAGCCTCTGATCCTCTCGAGGGCTGAGTTCTCCAAGTTCCCGCTAACTTCAAAGGGCTGTGTCCCCCACAGGATTCAGATCTTAAGTTAACACTGTGCTTTTAAACAATTATTAATAAGAGAAATGATAACCTGGATGGCTGTGCAGTCAACACAGGAAGAAAAATAAAAACTGGACTAAAAACCCCTAGAAGTCCAGAGACATTATGAGACCAGCTTAAAAACCATTTTATAGCCTAAAAATCTTACTTGCACCTTTAGGTCAACCAGTTTCTTCCATAGAAATAAAAATAAGCCTTTTTTCTTTTAGAGCAATGGGGTAGGTTATTTGAAAAGCTGTAAAAACCCATCAACTTGTGGGACATCACAGCAATCAGTGAGGCTGAAAAGCAATTGAGTAAAAAGCATTTGAGAATGACAAATTTGAGACAAGCAAAACAAAACTAAATGCAACATTGAAACGTGTCCTAGAATCAGCATTAAAATTAATCTGTGGAAGCAGTCACCCATCCATGAAAGAAAAAACGCAGCTTTTTTCTGCTGCAGAGTTTTATAAACGATGAGTGTGTTTTTAAACAAATGTCTGAGTATTATAATGCTGAACGCTGCCCTCCCTGTGTGAGCAGGCCCCAGTTTATGACTTTGAAATCTTTTTTTGAAGAATGTCTTGCACATAAATTAAAAAATAACAATAATTTAAAAAAGCAGCAAGATTTGGGAAGGCTGTGTACTGGTGTTCATGGGAGTATTTTAAACCCAGTTTATAAAATGGGGTTAAATAAAAAAGAAATTCATGGTGCCTCTATTTTCTACCATCTAGCTAGAGCTAGAATCTCTTCTCAGTAGCAACCCAACACATTGGATGCTTAAGTTTAAATTTTCAGTAGCAGCAGCAGAAAGGGATAAAAGCCCTTTAGGACAGATGGGAGAGGATGTGCACCAGTATCCCATGGCCCTGGAGTGAGTGTGTCATGTTTGGGCAGCGGGCTCGAACTGCACAGTGATAAAGCTAAGCAGAGCCCTGGCTTTCCAGCATTCATATGCTTTTCCTCTTCAACAGACTTCAGGAATTTCCCAGACTTGCTTGTCACAGCACGATGGTATTCCCAGTTGATGTCTGGGAGATCTGTGCCAGACACTAGCCAGAAGCCCAGAAGGAAGCAGCACTAAGCTCTTCCCAGCTGCAGCTCTGTCCAACACACCACCACGTGCATGCACGTGCCCTGCGGGGTGGCTGCAGAAAATTGCAAACCCCACCAGCACAAAAATCACCCTTTCCAGAGCAATTTGCTTGCCGCCAGGAGGGCCTTTGCTTCCCTGTGCAGCGCCAACGCGTGCCCCCACTCACAGCCCCGTGCCCCCGGCTGCAGCCGTTCACCCAGCACTCTGCAACCGGCGCTGGCACAGAGACCTGGCCCCGGCTCAGGGTGACGTGTGGAGGGGCCAGTTGGCAGCTGATGTGCGCCAGCAAGGTGAGAGCCAAATCTCCCTCCGACTCTCCCCTGCCTAAGCCCGGAGTCGTGCCATGGCATGGACCCTGTGGTGGGGGCCCTCCAGATTGACACCAGCTGAATGGGGGGGCTGCCATAGGAGAAGTGGATGGGAAGATGCTGCGGGGTGGCAGGGAAGTGTCTCTCAGCAATGCATCTCTCTGGTTTCAGCCTCATCTTCCTGAAACTAGGAGGAGATCGCCCAGGAGTCCTCCAGCAGGGAACAGGATGGAGAAGTCCTTACTGGTGGGACTGGGCCATGAAAGAGTTAATAGCTCTTGTTGTGAGCTCCTGTTTTATTTTCCTGTGCATTATATTAATAAGGAGCAACTTGAAACAACAGCTCCAATTTATCCTCATCTCTTTCCCCCCCTTTTCCAAAAAAGAAAAAATTAGAGCGTTTTTACCACTGTTTGCTTTTCCAGTTTCTTTAATTTGGGTAATTGCTTAGTCAATTCTCAAAAATATATTTTCTGTCTTAAAAAAACAGCAGAAAATGACAGATCACCTTCCTTTCCATCCCAGCTTTGGCATGCAGGTCCCAGATTGTGCATTCTCTCTGCGGCGCCACACCAGCCTCCCATACTTAATTAATTTCCCTTCGTTTGTGCAGCCTTGCACTTAAAGAGACAGTGTCCCATTTTGATGGTTTGGCTTTGGCGAGATTTCAAAAGTGTCACTTCTTAAATCTTTCTCTTTTTTTTCTTTTCTTTTTTTTTTTTTTTTTTAAACTTCCTAGTGTGCTGTATGGCAAAGAGTTGGCATTTTTAAATTCCCACCACTCCCACTCTTTCTCCCCCCTTCCCTGTCTCCCTCTTCTCTCTAGCACTCAAGATTCAGATCAGGCTATGTGGAAAGAGAAGGTTGCATGGGACCTCATTTCTTGACTGTGCTTGTGAAGGGGCAGCATGGTTTGGTCTAATCATACTCTCAAGTGCTTTAATGTCCAAGAGCTACAGAAGCCTACTGGAGCTGGCTCTTCGTGTGACAGTGCAGCTGGTCAAAGGCTGTTTTTCCTTTATGTCAGCACAGTTATACCAGGCTCCTGTATTCGTGACCTCTGCCATCATCAATGATAGCAAAGGCTTTGATCCAAACACCCCAAAGCATACGCATGTTTGACTCTTGGAGCAAGCCTCATGCTTGGATTGGCCAGGGTGTTCAGGTTTAAAACCCCTTATTTTCATTCTGTATGAAGGTAATCTTATTCTAGCTCATATCTTTCATTCCAGATTCCGGATTAAGCCGTTTCCTCTCCTTTGTTCCATTTCACTCCACGCAGCTGAAAGGGAAGGACATGCCAGAAGGACTTGTTTTTAAATTATTTTTTAAAAATCAGATTTATTATACATCTTCATTTGTTGTCCCATTTTTCTTTTTCAAAAGCTCATTGTGTGCTCTGGGTGCTTGTCAATCAAAGGCAGGGCTGCTACTGTTAAGCAGCATCCTACAAAGCCACGCTTCCTATTTGTCAACAGCTTGCAAGCTTAGCCCTAAATCATTCTCATTCTTTTGGTCTTCCCTCCCTTGTGAATCTTGGCAGTGCCTCCCAGCTCCTTACAGAGAGCTCCTGCCCTGTCCCAACGTGGGTGCACAGCTCTGCCCACCTTTGCTCTCCCTCCCTTCAGCAGTGCTGCCTAATGCTGGGGGGGTTTGTGAGTTTAAAAACTAAACAGGGATCTGAATGTACTAAGGTAGTAAATACCACCAGGAGCTGAGAAGACTGGCTGCAAGCTTTTCCATGTGTCTTGCAAACCTTGGTAAAATGGACATTACAATGGCTGCAAGTTATATTTTGCACCTCCTGTGAAGATTTGAGTAAAGGCTCCCACCAGCTTTGATGGACTCTAAAACCATCTAGTAGTCTGCTTGTTTTGCTGCAATTGGAAGTAAAAGTGCCAAAGTATATCAGATTTTGCTGCTCCTGTGCTTTTTCTCTCTGGAGGCACTGGGTAGCCTGATCTCACAAGAGGTATATAGTTGAGTTTTCAGACCTCCGAGGTTTTTACCATTTGGATAAGCATCAAACTTATCTGAAGTGAACTGAAACTCCTTGTGGCTTGAGGAGGACTCTAAGAACAAGCTGATGTTTCTCTTTTCAAGCTCAATAAAGAGAACCTGCTGAGACCAAAAATGTTTTCTACTCTCTGTGCACAGGTCCTCAAGAATTCAGAGATGTCTTCTAGCACCACGTCCAGCTGTCCCAAGCTTCTAGGAGGCTCAGGGATGAAGGCTCCCCTGGACAAATAGACATTGCAACTCCACTGTATGGGCTCTCAGAGTCCCATGGAGACCAGGGACAAGTGTCTTCAAACTCCCACCTCCTATTTTCAGCAGACTACACTATCTGCTTAAAAGAGCAAAAGTTGGCAGGGGTCAAGCCTGGTGCCCTAGGCTCACAACCCCACTAAATTCAATCAAGCAAAATAGTCTCTAGTCAGAACTTATCTCCTCCCGAAATAAAACATACAGTAGAAGAAGAAACAAATTGCTTGACACCTCATTAGCAATTGTAAGCAGACTCCATTTTCACTCCAGGGTCTCATTGGAGTGATTTGTGAGGCAGCTTTTCCCTACCTCTGCCTAGCCCCTTAATGGCCCGCATTTTGAAGGAGTTGGAGGCAACACAAGAACAACAGTGATTATTTGTGTTCTTCTGGGACGCCCGTCCCGCTGTCTGCTGCTGGAGTGCCCCTCTACCTGGTGTTGTTTCTGGAACCTGAACCCTGTTTCACGTTGCTTCTGTGCATGTGTGTGGCTGATTGTTAGGAGGACACAGTTGGCCTGGAGCATGATAACCAAAGCTCATATGTCCTCTCGGAGCTAAAATGTTGATTAAAGTTAACCAGCTGACTGGGTGCTTGATGGAGGAGACCTACTACTAAGCACAAATGTGTGGGTGTTGGGTGAATGTTGTTGCTTCAGGGCTTGAGAAAAGTTATTGGCTGACAGTGTTCTCATGCTACAGAAGAGCACAGCCCAAAAAGATGAAAGAAAAGGAATAAAACCCCCTCCTATAATGATCAATTTGTTCTTTCTTAATTAAATGTCCAGCCTCATCACAGTTTGATCCCACCATACTTCCTCCACAGTTTTGCCTTCTCATCTTGGCTTGAAAAGCAATTTAATTTCAATTTCAAGACCTTTTTGTTCTTGTTTTTTAACTCCAAATCCACCATTCACCCACCCACCACAGCAGGACATGTCTCTCAGGAAACCGGTTCCATGCTCAGTAATAATTTTTGAAATGTAAGCACATCAAAAAGGACTTTGACAAACACAGTAAGACTTTTGAGGGAACCATTTGTTGTTGTGTTGGGATTTTTTTTGGTCTGCATGCCCATTTTTCAAATCCGCACACACAAGCAGATAACTTATCTCGGGCAGCAGCAGCAATGAGCCTCCAGAAATGAGCCGAAGGGCAGTGATTTGGAAGCCCAGCCCCAAGGGAACGTTCCTGCTATAAGGCAGTAATCTCAGAGAGAGATTGCAATTGTTTCTGGGATTTAACCTTTTTCTCAATTGCCAGGTAGCTGTCCTGCCAGGGAAAAGAAATGTGTTACTGTGTACTTTTGTCTTGACTTGACTTAGAAGTGAAATGGAATAAACCAGGACTAAAAAAAAGAGGAAAAAAAATCTCATTTGTCTTCCAGTCTTGTTGTCTTCTTTCACTGAAGTCTCATTTTAAATTTTCCATACCATCTTTAAAAAAAAAAAAAATCCTCTACTTCCTACATCAGAAAATAAAAAAGGTGTTTTTCTTATTAGAGTAAATACTGATGGTCTGTCAGTTAAACAATACTTTAGTCCTTCAAACAAAAATGTAATATTGAAATGTGTTTGTGATTACAGGTCATCATTCTAATGGAGCCATCAACTTGTAATGCTCAAACCATGATCTTATTGCTCTTCAGCAACTTCTTTAGTTGTTTATAGGTTTCTTTTTCAGCAGTGCATCCCGAGATTCTTCCCTGATAATTTAATTTTATTTTTTCATTTCATTATATTGAATTTAATTCTTCCTCTCATTCAAATATTAAATGTTAAGCAGTTTAACCTTGCAAATAGGAATGAATTTTCACTGGTAAAAAAAAAAAAACCAGCCTAGAAAAACCAGATAAACACCTATCTGTTTGAATTCCTTTTCCCTCATTCCTTTCATGTAACAATATTTCATCTGGGCTGACTTCAGCCATTTGACACACCAGGCTGAGCCATTCTCTGGAGATCCCTCGCTCTCCCCACTGGCTATGGAACAACCATAGATAACTGTTTTAGACTAGACTCCTAACATGTAGCAAGCTAAAAAGTAAGATGGAGCCTGTCTCACCTGTGCAAGGGAGGCTGACATTAAAACGATATCTGATGAAATTCTGTTTGAGGGGGGAAAAATGTTGCTATCAATTTTCTGTCATATCTTTTTAATGGGACAGGAGAGTGCAATTGGTTTTGATAAAAGGGATATTGTATGGCTAACAGGCTAAGAGAGGGCAGCTTTGAGCTGAATGAACAGCTACTCAAAGGCTGGTACAGTAGCAAAACCAGCAATGCCATGAATATATTATCCAGGGATCTAAGGCAAATGCGTGTTGTATTGGATATACACTGTTGAATGTAAATCCTTAGTGCTGAAATACTGTATATTTATTATGCAAGCCAAAGCTGAAGACAGTTTCTGTTTGATGGACTCCCGGTGATGAATGGATTGTTTCATTCGAGTAAATGAACTGTCAGAAACAATGGCTACATAGTACAATTTCTCCCCCTGTCCCCAAAGGGCAGGAAAGCTCTGCAGCCAAAATAAAGTTGTATTTTTTTGTTAAGTCTAGTGAGATGGCAGGCTTGGGTATAAAATTCAGAGGAATGGTTATGGATAGTTTGACCTTAAAAAAGCTCACCTCTCTTGGCTAAAAACATCTATCTTGCGGGCAGACTTGTTTCAAATTGAAGTGAGATACAGGTAAGTATCTGTCTAGGCAAGATACTGGAAGTCCTCACTCTGGTCAGGGTCAGAGGTAGGTGTTTGGGAGAGTCCCACTGCCACCAGAGATAAAGCAATGAGGTAAACTGGGTCCTTGGCATGTCCCTGCCTTCTCCTGCACAACAGGAGCTTAGGACCCATGAGCAGGCCAGGTGAAAGAAATCTCCTTGCTCATCTGGCAGAAGTATGCGGTGGTCCCACAGGACTTTAATCATAACGCACGTTTGAAATTGTGGAGGGATGAATCCCTCTGTGATCAGAAGAGGGAGCAGCTAAGCAGTGTGAGCTACTGTCCCGGCCAGGGGAATGGTCAATTAGAAGTCTGGAAACAGCCCCCAAGATTTGGAAGAGGCAAACCAGCTTTCCAGCTGTGTGGTCTATCCAGCAGTTCATTTCTGAGGGGTCGGAGAGATGGAGACCAGACCTACTATACATCCCCTGCTCAGCCTTCAGACCATTCTTCCGAGGTGCCTTCACTGAGTGTCTAAAGCTACAGGACTTCACGAGTCCCTGTGGCTCTTTACCAGAATTGTCCTTAACGTTTCTTCCTTTGTACCTCTGCACTTAATGGTGGTTTTATGCCCAGACATTCAAAACACTGCTCAGATGTAAATTCCTTTACATTTCAGATGCTCTTTCTTTTCTTGGCTGAGTTCTCCTTTCTGGATCCCAGGGGCCATCTCAGCTGGCTTTCTTTAGGGCTAGGGAACCCTGCACTGCCCAGCACTGCCCAGGCTCTCGGGAGACCCCCAGCCATCACTGCCATGAGGCGTTGAGTATTCGCAGGAATACTGATGAGGACACAGCAGTAATTAGCTGTGGGCAATAGCAGATCTCACTGCACCAAGTTACCCAGATCTCTGAGCAGGAAAAAGTGAGTTAGACAAACATCATGCTACATAACTGACCGTAACGTTACATCAGTGACTATGATAAATGATAAGAAAATGAGGGCTGGATTTCATTTCATTCGAATTTTTTACAGATTCATAAGCGGAAACACGCTGTGAAGTCAGTCCTGAATGAAATCTTCTCAGTTGAAATATATTCAGAGGCAAAGTGTTTCTCAAAAAGTGGTGAGGCAGAGAAGCCCTGAGCTCTGTGCATGTGTATACGGTGAGCATTTGTATTAAACAAAGCCTTTGAAAGGAAATAGAAAGCATATTGCAAACTGCAGGTGGTTTGAGATAGCTGCGAAAGAGAAGTGTTCTTGGAAGCAGCTTTTTGCAGCTTAGGATATAAGGGGCTGCACTGTGTAATTTCCAAAATATTTTTATTATTTAATAGTCCCTTTCTGAAATAATTTCCTGGACATATCTTTATCTAAGAGGAAAAATAAAATCTAAGAGCAATTTGGGGTTTTTCTTTCAAGGAACTAGTTTCTGAATATGGTGTACTAAGAAGAGGGCTCTTTCAGACAAATTCCTTCTCTTCTTAAAGGGCTGGTCTTATATTTCCTGTAAGATAGACAGCAAACACCATACCAGGTAGTAAATTTCCATATCTTGTGCAGAGCTTCCACCAGTGCTTATGGTAACACAGAAAGTTTTTAAATTATACTAACAAATTGCCAGTACATTTAGAAAATAATGTCAGATTAAATCCTGTTGTAATTTCTCAGTAAAATAGCTTGTTTACACCATTTGTCCAGAAAGCCTGGACATTTAATTTATGACCTGGGATCCTTCCTGTGTCAAGACAGAACAACATGCAGGAACGGCGGTGGGAATAATGACAGTTTTTCCTCTTTCTGCCCTGTGTCCTTCAGCCAGATTTTGTCTTCTGCAGAATTGACACAAGCAAAAATCAATCTGTGAAGTATACAGAAAAAAGCCTGATTTGGGTACTCCTAGGTCACAGACTTTAACACACTCAGTTGTCACATTCAGAGAGGTTTTACTGGCTCCGGCTGCTTCCGCACCATCTCTGCTTCGGGCTATCACACACTTAAAATTATCTGGGATCAGCGAGTTTTCTCCCTCCCGCTCACACGGTAAGCTGTGTACATCTCTTTCTGCTCAGCTTTTAGAAAGGAGAATTTCTGTTTGTTGCAAATTGGCAGCCCTGTTTTCTCCCTAGGTGTACGGCTGAGTAATGAGTTTCTGCACATTTGGGCAGCCCAGTTGTGTTATGTCTGTATATAGGCTTGCTGTGATTAAGGGAAGGTGGAGTGAAGCCTGGTGTGCCCGTAAAACATGGACTGAAAGCAAGCAGCTGATAACTAATTTTAGAGGAAAAACATGACCTCAGTATATTACACATCTGTTCATGATGCAAGTTTCAGTGGCAAAAATCAGTTTGGGGGTTAAAAACCCCTCTTGGTTCTGTATGGTTTAAAAGCAATCTAAAGACTGTATGAGTCATTATTAGATGCCAATTAGCATTAACTTGAAGTTACTCAATAGAGTCCAGCTATTGGTGAGTAATTTTGGCATCGACTGACAGATTCAGTCGCAAAATTGATATCAGGCAGTGCTGTCCTGCAGCCCGGAGAACATGCCCGGCAGCGAGACTGTATGCTGCGTCATGCAAATGGGCTCACACAAACTCCTTCCAGCTCCAGGACGAGCCTAAGCATGATCCTCAGCCCTGACATTGCTGCTCCTGGACCTGCATGTGAACTCACAGCATCCCAGTGTTCATCCAAGAGACTGCAAAGGGTCTGTTAGCTCGAGGGAGGGGGACCTGAGCCACCAGTTGTTTCCCTAGGTAACTTCATCGTAGAGTCTATTGCTGTAAATCAAGGCTGTCTGACATGAAGCATGGGCAGGTACAAGCAGAGAACTCTGTAGATTGGAAAATATGCTCATCGCTGGGAATGCTTTTTGCTGCCAGCAGCTTGAGTTTCCTGTTTGTGCCAGTCGAGCACCCAGGCTGAGGTGGGACTTTTTGAGCTTCTCCTTTAAATCAAACATCGGGAAAGAGGGATCAAGAAGACAAATGAAGAAAGCAAACAAAGAAGGGCAGTTTCTAAGAAACCCTGGAGATTTATGGCCTCTCCACCTGATCCCATGCCAAGTTTATTTGATCTTCATCCACTGCTGCCGAAGGGGAGCGTCCGGATGGACTGCGCTCCCACCTGACGTCTGCCCTGCTTGTTTTTTCCAAGCACAGCTGAATCAGACCAGCTCTTTGGGTCACACATGAGCTGGTGCTGCCTGTAAACAAGCTGCTTCGCTAGTGATTTACTGAGCATGAGGCTTCACCCTGCCTGCTGTAGGAAAATAAAAGATAAAAAAGCTGCGACGTAGCAGGCCATGAAGCGGATGCCTCTGGAATAGGTGTGGAATAGGACCGAGGTGCTTTTAGCCTGTACCTTCAGAAAGGAAGCACTCTGGTCAAGTGGCCCAGCTGGGGATACGCTGCTTAGAAACAGATTGCTGCGTTAGCAAACATCACATTGCTGAGCCAAGACAGACCGAGGACCTCCTGGAGACGGCTCTTCTGCAGCGGCACGCAATGCAAAGAGCAGACCAAGTTGTTTCAAACCAAAGTACAGTTTTACAATTTATCATCTCCAAAGTAGACTGGTTTTGTACAGTTACAGGCCCAGAAGCCTTCAACCTTCTGCTCTGTATCCCAGAGGAGACACTTTTACTGACTGGCTGGGGCAGCTGAAGCTGCATGCTACATTTCCAGCAGTGACATGAAAACATCTGCCAGGGGTGCAGAGACCTGGCAAGGGAACAGGCTCTGTAGCACTCCCAGAGCCATTGTACTCTTGATCAGGACAAGCTGTGTATGTGTTACCAAAAACCCAAAACCTTGATGACAAACTGTTTATGTTGTTTGAGTAAAGGATAGGGGCAAGTCCTACCTCTATTTCAACTCTTTTCAGTTCTCAACAGTCTGCAGTTCTTGCCTGCTCGTTTGGCTGAAGTTAGGGCTGACTATATCAGCCAATATTTGTACTGAGTCTAAGAATGTCGCTGCTTGGCTCTCAGCAGTAATAATCCCATTTTTTTCATTTGTTTTGTGCCTATAACATTTGCAGAACAATAAGAACTATTGAGACTTGGTCTCAATTACAGTTATCACTTCAATAAGACACTAACATCACAACAGGTGTCTTCTCCCATCCAGGACCCTTCAGATTTTATAGTTTTAAAAAAAAATGGAGAAGAGTCTTGCTCTTAAGACTAGAAGAGACCATTACAGTTGTGTCAGCTGAGTTTTTGCATAACTAAAGTAGTGACATGGGAAATTTTAGGGGAGACAGAAAATAAGGAAGCCCCAGAAGACCTACACCCAGAAATAGGCTGGAAACATTTGCATAATACAGCACCCGCTTTCCTTTCTGTAGCCAGAAGCCAGCGGAGTCTTTTATATAATGATTCTTCAATTCAGAGCTGCTGTTTTCTGCCTAGGACTTCCTTAAATATTGTATCCCTGTGTGAAAGAGCTGAGAGAATGCCCATTTGTGTGCACTGGTGTCTAAATATTTGCCTGTGATCTGCTTGACGATCCAGTACTCCAGGGAACTGAGGGGAGCTGCCAAGTCAGCATACTCCAACCCTTTGCAAAAAGCCACACAACCGTTTGCCAGCATGGGACAAATGCACAGCCTGCAGTGACAAGCATGGGAGGTAAAGCCACAGGTAGGGCTTAACTGTCTTCTCGCTTCCAGAGGTGGTTCCTCCTCCCATAACTAAAAACAAGCCCCTTGTGCAAGCAGTGCTAAAGGTGAAGCAAACCATGGAGCACCCATCTAGCTCCCTGTGGACACAACAGTGACTGCAATTTTCTTCATAGCACTTCCAGAACTTAGCAGTAACAGTGGCATTTCACCAGTGGGAAGAAGAGCATAGCAAGGCAGACCCTGTCCTGTTCCAGGCTCACCATCCTCACTTTGCAGGACATTACGTCCCAACTCCAGAGTTCCTCTCCCGTTCCTCATCCTCCTCAATAAGAAGGGCTCCTCCTTGCTGCAGGCTTGAGGTTTCGGCAGCAGACACAGCTGCGTGACTTGCTGGCTCATGGGAGCAAGGAGGCAGATCCAGCCCTTGCCGGCACTCAGCTGTGCACGTCTGCCATGCACACACGTGAGTGCACTGCAGATGCTTTCTCAGGGTGTTTATTTGTTTGTTTTGCCAGGGGAGGCTGAGTGGGGAGCTGTGCTGATGCTTTGCTTCCCAGAAAAGAAAGAGCAAAGCTCCAGTGAGCAAGGAGGAGACAGGAAGCAGCATCCTGCGATGGCTTGGAAGGCTCTGCCCTCTGGAGAGAGCCTGAAACCTCTTGCCTCCAAGACACAAAGCCAAAAGAGGTCTCTTATTGTTGGAGGAGACATCAGAGCCCACAGGCACCCCCTTTCCCTTCCCTGCTGCTGCTGGTTTCCTGGCCCAAACCCACCCTGCTCTGACCTGCAGCGGGAGATGCCAGGAGGAGCAGAGCTTTCTTGTAAGGGTTAAATCCCAGCGGACATGGTGCATGCCTGATGGGGAAGCAGGCTTTCTGACTGCTGCATGGGTGAAAACCCACCGCAGGGGAAGCTGCAGCGACAGCCTGAGCTGACCCAAGGTGGAAACGCAGCACAGCTCTTGCCTTCCGCCCCCCGCTCTCTCGCACATGCACAGACAAATGCAGTATCTCTCTCTCTTCCTTTTCTTATTCTCTTGTTTTTTACACAGAGGGCTGCAGTCACTCTTAATTGGGGTAGTTTCCAGCCCCCATTCATCTTCTCTCTCCCCACTCTCTCATCTCCTGGTAGCTCGAAGGCTACTGCTATCCTGGTTGCGCTCAGCTCAGCACAGAGCTGCAGAGCATGGGTGGGGTTTGGACATGCAGTGAGCCCCTCAAGGGCTGTTCTGGGTGGCACTGCATCTGGTGGGGCCATAACTTGTCTCTGCAGTCAGCCGGCAGCAGAGCCAGTGGGTGAGAGCCTGCCGGCTGGGCGAGCAGCCTTGGTGCCGGCACCCTGGCTGCCGGTGGGAAAGGGTGGAGGAATCGGTGGAAAATGAAGCCCTTTTAAAACCAGCCCTCCTGACATATAGCTAGTGGAAATATCCCTTCATCTGACCCTGAAGGACCACCCAGGGGTTACTTAATCCTACAGTCCATCTTCTGAAAACCCACTGTAACAAGGTGTGTTAACCTCTGAGGTAGATTTGCAATTGCGGCCAGGGCTAATGACTGCAAACTCATCTCCCCTGTGACCTTCCTCCTCACACATGGAGGCTTTCATCAGGCTCCTAATATATATATTGCAGTTAAATGTCACTGGCATAAAGAGGAGGGACACCACCTCTCTAAAACAAAATAAATAGATTGCGTTGGCATCGTTCAGGTTTTTCCCCAGCCATTTTAAAATAAAATGTTTTTTTGGAAAGCCTCTACCAGGATAATTCATGTCTTCATCAACAGAGCAAATTTGTCTTTAAGAAAGAGAGCACAGTGAGCAAGAAAAATATTGTGGTCCAGCAAATGACATACGGGTTTGCAGGGTAATTACAGCACCTCTGGTCCTTTGGCTATTTGAGCGGAAAGGGGGATGCTTGTTGGAGTTCATCAGAACTTAAGGTAGTTCCACTGAAATGCTTTTCCCTTGGTCTCCTTCCCTTGCTGGGACTGTGCTGTAATCTCCCTTTTCCCTTCTCCCCTCCCCTGTCTTAGAAGAAGCATCCTGAAGTGAAGCAAACATCTTATCTGATCTTCTCAAATTGTAGCACTTTGATTAAGAAAGAACCAAAACCAGTTCCTGGTGGTGCATCAAAAAGTCTTCTTGGCTGGATATTTCAGCCACATTTTTACCTGCGTCTAATTCAGCTCAGATCTATACAGAAATCATTTGTCTGATATGAAATCAGCCAGCTCTTGTCTCTCTGGACCAAAATTTCAGCACCTCGGATGAATATTTAAGTCAGGGTAGATGTCTGTCTGAAATGCTCTTGAACACTGTTCTTTAAAAAATCTTATCTCACCGCTGATTGCAGTATTATGCCCCATGTGAAATAACACATACTTCCCATAAACTTTTCAAACTTCTTTTTGAAGGCCTATATTATTTTATCTTTTTATCTAAAGATCTATCTATTTTATCTAAAATGTGCTTGTCCCTAAGCCTTTGGGCACATGCACAAATATTACTTCAAGAGCAGTATATTCAGCTGTGTTTGCTCGTTTACACTTTCATTGAAGCCTAAGCTCAGTAACATTAACTGTAATTGGGGAGGAATAAGAGCAACAATTTCAACAGACACCGGCGAGGCCAATAGCGTATTGTATTTCTGTTTCAGCTGTGCCTCAGAGCTCTTTTGGTGCAGATCAAGCCAGCAAAATACAGGTTTAAGCTACTATACAAGTGTGTGTGTGTGTGTGTGCGCATCCCGTAGTTAATTATACAAGTTTAAAGGCATAGCTGGAGTTATGTGAATGCAACGTTGTCTGCAGAACATGCCTAAGATTTCAGAAGCCGAACTATGCGAGATTTTATAGATCCGCGTAAACACCTGAACACCAGCTGGAAACCCATGCAGTGTTGGGATAATAGGAAGAATATGTTCTCTACCGTGGACAGCTTTAAAGGAATAGGTGTCTTCCTCTGTTAGCTGGAGGATCTCAGCAGCCTCTATAGCAAACACGTTCCAGTAATTAAACCTTAGAAGGACAAATACCCGGAGGGCGGACGTGTTCTCTTTCATATTTCTGGCCACATTCAAGTGGCCAAGGAGTTTGTCTCTACCCACCACCTCCAGATACAACTCCAGGATGCACGTGTGATACAGAAGCAAACTGAGAACACCCCTTTCCTTGGCCCAACATGCAACCAATACAAATGAGTGTCCCATCCCCTGGGTCGATGCATCTCTTGTGGTCAGTGGGACAGGTTTGCCCTAAGTGCTGTTGTTCCCATCTTATAAATGAGGAAAATGGTGCAGAAAAGGCATCGGCCTCCTGCCTCAGCCAGTGGCTGGAGCTCAATAAGACTCTAAATGTTTATGACCCTAATTAGCTCACATAAACCTCCCAAGGAGGAGGCCTTGCTGCTGCAACACACAGCCTGTTATTTTGGAGCTAAAATCCTCACACATAACCTGCATCTTCTCTGCTGTAGCAGAGGCTGACATCCTGCCCTTCCTACGGTGGATGGGGATAACAATGGAACACTCACCCTTTCTCACCGCCTTAGATGTCAGCTGGGAAGATTGAAATGCCCATTTGCAAGAAGCAGACTTCATCACGCTTTCTTTCTCTATTTTATTTTGACACATCACCACTCTCTATGAGGTGACCTTCAGGCATTCTCCTTGACACCAAAACCTTGAGCGTAACCCCCCACCCCCTGATGTCCGCTGCAATCATTTCCAATAAAAACAGTGATCTTTAATACACAGCCATTCTCAGCTGGAAATATTTTGCACAGGTTTGATAGCAGAGGTGGATCAGACCCATTCTCTTTACCAGTAGCATTAGATTTTTAAGGACTGACCTGCTGCTAAATCTTGTGGAAAGAATGCAGTGGAGGTAGGTTACCACAAACTGTAGAGTCATCTTCTACTTATGCACAGTATGTGTCCAAGTATGAAAGGCGTTTCTAAGCCTGCTGCCAGCGATGGCCCTTTGCTAAATATCCAACCACATTTATGACACCTCTGGCCTGTGGGAATTGCCTGTCTGAGACCTTAAAGTCAATTTTCATCCAGCTATGATGCAAGTTTAATGCCTGCCAGAAGAAGAAATAATATTTGGAAATTAAGGATCGAGGGAGGGAATCTTCAGCTGATATAAACCTTATTGACTTCAAGAGAACCACACTTGTCTATACCAGCTCTGCTGGTGGCCCAGGGTTTAAATAAACCGCAAAGGGTAGCTTGAATTCATTTTCAAGGAGGAAAGGGCTGTTGGGAATGTTGTGCTCTTATTTACATCAATTTTACACTGCTTTGGGGGTTCTGTCCCATCCTTTTGCTTCAAAAACTGAGGACCAGCAATGTTGTATTTTGGCGAATAGCAACTCCCCAGCATTTCTCTGCAATCCCCAAAAAATAATGATACCTGCTCTCTTTCCACACCCTCACCCAAGCGGAGTCAGCCTGTTGTGGTTACCACCACTTTCCCTGAGCTTTTTTCCCATTCTCTTCTGTAATATGAGGTTGGACCACAAGAAGTCATCATGCTGGAAGACAGAATAATCAGGGTGAGGGGAACTTCTCTGCATTCTGTAATGTGGCCTCAGGGTTTGTGGTGGACCATCATGCGTGGTCACCCATGCTTGCTTAGTCAAGAGTTTTGTGAGCAGCTTTGAGAAATATGTGTTGAGTTGCCAGCAAATGCACTGAATGGCTGACGAATCTGTGGCAATGCTTGATACTGATGTGAAGCTGTCTGGTTTGTTGTCTGACCTTCACTAATACTGAGTACCAGCAGATCTTATGGCCTTCAAGTCAGCAGCTGATCTGGAAAGAAGACATGTTGAGGTTTCACTTGCCTACTTTAATCTGCTCATTCCTGAAACTTATGACAAACCTTCCTGGAGCAAAATGGAAGGGCAGATTTACACGAAACTCCTGCAAAGCAATTGCAAAGAGCTCCCCAGCAGTTGCTGTCTGCTCCCTTCCTCCAAAGAAAAAATGTTTTACTCTGGAGTATGCTAAAGGTACAGCAAAATGCAGATGTCAAACCTCCTTAACTTTCTCTGGCTCCAAAGAAGGGTTTAATCAGTGAAATAAAGTGAGGATTTGTGAGTTCCTTGCAGTAAACAAGTTAAACGTTATTAAACACACACGTGTCTCTTTAAGGAGATGAATTGATTGTGTGTGTTTATTTTTATAGCATTATTTAACTGAGTAAGAAAAAAAGACTCAGAGTTGATGCCAAGATGATGTAGCTGAAACAAAGCCCAAGAAAAGATTTTTCCACTGTGCTCATTTTTTTTCCTAATAACTGTCTCCCATATCTGCCAATCTTAGGTCAACAAACACAGGTTGATTGACAAGTTAAAATGTTTAGCTTAACCTGCAACTCATATAAACCAATTTAAAATTTCTAGTGCAGGAGGGAGATGTAAGAGAAACAAACAATATCCCTTCCTTCCTAGCCTCTCCCTTGAGTGTAATCTAGAAATGTTTTTGTCAAGGGCATTGGCCGATAGCAGGGGACATCCCCTTGTTCACAGTTCAGCAGGTGGGAGCTCCTCAAGCCTCCTTGCTCCACAAGGCAAAATGATGCAGGTCCTCGTGGGACTGCAAAGTGCTCACAGGCACAGGAGCTCAGGATGAAGCAGGAAGATCTGAATATGATGTATTTCCATCCTCACTAGGAGTTGTGCTTCTGAGAAAAACATTGTCTGCTATAATGTGATCAGATAACAACAGCTTTGGCAATCATATCCTAAATAGTAGAACTGATACGATTTTGCATTGACAATGCTCCTTCCACCCTAATGGTCTTCCAGTACTTCCATGGCATGATTAAGTCTTTAAATGGTATTTTGGGAGTGAGGAAATTCCAGCAGGAGGAAATTGTGTTGATCAAAACCAAAATGTTTGGAAGGGTGGTAGCTCCCAGTCTCCCGTTATGAAGCAATGGGAAGAAAGTATGAACTGAAGCCAGCTACTGGAAACTACTGCACTTTAGCCATTCCTCTAAAATGAAGAACCGAACTTTCCTGAAGAAATTCTTTCTTCAGTCTCAAATGTAACCATAGTAAAAGGAAACCTTCCTCACCCTGTCCCTTACCCGAAGCAACATGGATCTTGGTGGCTGAGGAGGTGACCTGGGACATGGGACTGGCCTCCAGCAAGTCTCTGAATCACCCCACTGCTTTCAGAAGATGGCTGCATGTCCTTAACCTCCCATTTTCAGTTTTTACCTCAGGGGATCATAAATAAATCTAAAAATACTGGACCTGACCCAACAGTGATGGGAAATAAGAAACCCAGTAAGGATAGGGAAATAGGGGTGGCCTTTGGGGTTTTCTCCCCACACCACTGAGCACTCACTAAAACTGCTTTCCCATCTTTCAGCATCCCCTCCAGCCTGTGGCCTAGTGGCTGCGCAGGGTAAAAGAACTTACTTTCTCTCTCCCCATTTTATTTTCCAAGGCCATTGATTTGAAATCCCCCAACAGCATTTAAGCAAACCGTACCCCAGACAAAAAGTCTTTAAAAGCCTCGGCGTGACCTGCAATGGAAGCAAGCCTGGGATCTGAGCCCCTGAAGAAAGCGTTGTTGCAGAGCAGATACCACCTCATTCAAAAGGCAGATATCAGGAGTTCAGCACACTGATTTTTCAGTGGATATCTTAAAGATTTCTTACTGTCTTATAGTGGTCACTTGAGCTGTCTGCGAGCGGTGCAGCAGCCGCGGCTCCCTCTTGAGCCCCAGCTGTGGTGGGCTGCTCTGCTCAGGTAGCGTCCCCCTGGGTCCAGCTGCACAGTCAGCCTGTCTGAACTGATCCTGTGAGCTTTTCTGACCACCTGGATGGCAAAAGCAACAGCCTCATGTTTTGAAATAGCAGAGCAGTGAATTCCCACTGCCACCTCCGCGTCTCAGCCCACCACCGAGGAGTGTGCTTGAGTTTAGCTTCTTTCCCTGCGACAGCAGTGCTTTAAAAGCAGATTCGAATCTCCGAATCAACTTCATACCTGGCGAGTTATTCCTCCAGAATCTGAGCACCTACCTGTGCAGTTACAATACTGAAAGGACCCATCTCTGCTTTTTTTAAACTCATGTATACACCTGCAAGTTTCTTGTGCTGCAACACAGAGATGTTAACCAACTCCACCTCCCTCACCAGAAGCGGTTGCATATTCTGTGCCTGTTTTCTTATCTTCTGTAAATATTTAGCAGCAAAGTTGTGGGATTCTCAAGATGTTTAAAAGATAAATCTACGTCATAGTAGCCCTGTCTCACAACTACATTTGCTTAAATTATATAGTAAAATAAATAACCCTTCCAACTTAGCTGGATGGAAAACAATTGCTTGGCTTTGATGGCGTGAGTACAAATGCCTCTGCAGTTGACACCTTTGGTGATTGATGTTTTTTGATGCTATAGGTTTGTTTTGCTCCCTCACTGTTTGTTTTCCCACTGGGCTGACTTGGACGGGGAATGCCGTTCCTCCGCATGGAAGTGCATATTTGGGCAGCCATGGACTTTGGGATCAAAGAAGTGAAACATGCAAACACAGCGGTTCGTCTGAGAGGTCGAATGCCCCAGAACGAGCCAGGGAAGGCAGATGGAGGTCTCTCCTCCATACAAATGTTGGTAAGGACATCCCAGAGTTGAAAGAGTAATGGATTTTGGATCAAAGAAGAACTCTGATGAGAAAACTAATTAGTTAAGTTGGCCCAGGGTTTTTTTTTTTTTTTTTACTTTTATCTATTAGTAGGCCTTGGTACTGCCTAATGACTGGCACAGTCAGAGTTGGGAATGCCAAGTTAAGCCAGAGACACTTTTCCTGTTAGACTTCCGCGCTGCTCTTGCCGATATGAAAGGTGAAAATTGTGGGACTCTATGTCCTCAATAACTGTCTTCTCTGAGATATTCTTGCAGTAACCCATTGTTAATCCCATGTTACCTGTCCTTCAGCTGGAGAAAAGTGGTTACATATCTTTGTGTGTTTGGGTCTTTCGTTCCTTAGCTCATCAGAACCTTTTATTATGGGTCTGGGTTAGGTGCACAAGTGCCTCCGGACAGATGCTTTGCTTTGCTCCGTGCTGCCATCTAACTTCTGAGCTCCCAGTGGAAGCTGTTCTGACAGCCTGGATTTTGGATTGCTTTGAAGCAGGGGAATAGGGAACTACAGAACTGGAATTAACCAGCTGATACTCAGCCAACCACCCAAGGAACCGGTCACGTCTCTGGTGCTCATGTCAGTAAAGTTTCCAGACCTGATGTAGATTTTTCCTATCTTTTTTTTCTAAAAGGATATTGTTCATTTGCTCTAGAGGAGTCTGCCCTGATACAGGGGCCCCTAAAAAAGGCCCAAATGGGGGAAGATCTGGGGGTATATGTGGGAAAAAGGATTTACCGAGGTTTTTTGCCTCTCCTGTAGGCGTATTGGGTAAGGCAGGCATTGTGGTTTCTTCAGCCAAGCCAATGCAAGCAAGCGGTGTACCATGGGTCACTTCACGGTATGCAATGAATCAGGCTTGCAGTGGACTGAGGCATGGCTTGGACAGGTCAGAGCCTACACGTAGTGCCCGCTCCAGTCTCCAGCACTTTGGAGACCTTCGCACAGACGCACACGCTTGCACCACACACACTGACAACCTTGTTTCTCTTGCCACAGCCTGGTCAGGATATACAAGCAATTGTTAAGATGTCACAGAAAACTGGTTTAAACTGAGATGTAGCTGCAGCTGTGTTATAAACGCCGCTAAACAAAAGTGGACTGTCTCCTTCTGGGTGGATTTCCAGAGAAGGGCTTGCTTTTCATTTCCTTTGGATCTAACCTTTAGAGCTAACTTTTCCTTAACAAAGACCAGCTTTAAAATAAAGATGTATTACCATAGTATGAATGTTAAAACAAGAATAAAAATTACTGCACATATTGACAGCTAGATTTTGATATTTTTATTAAGATCTGTCTCTGCAGTAAAAATGATCATTGTTGCTTGTGCCGCAGTTGTAAAACGTCTTTCAAGAACTGCCACAGGTAGGCTTCTTTTATATGATTTTTGTGTGTCTATAAATCAAAGATATTATTTGAGTAAAAGCTGCATAAAGCAGATCTGGCTGGTAAGGACGAAACCTCTTTAAGGAGGGGTATTTGGGGGGGGGGGGGGGTTAAGCATCAAGGATGAAGATGTCTGCACACTACAGTTTTTCAAGTTGTAGGACACCAAAAAGGAAATGAATTAGCAGTTGAAGCGTTATTGGTTGATGTTCAGTGTAGTTTTAATATCCTTAAGAGTGCTGTTAAATTGTTTCATTGTGCATGACGCTGCTGCCGAGCTGGAAACCAGTGCTTTCCTTGCCTTCCTGTGCCCAGTTGCTCACTGTGAGCGAAGGGGAATGCCTTAGCAGTGCGGCAGGAGCATTGTCGGCGCTGCTTAATTCATTTGGTTTGAGGTTTACATCCTGCGTAACAAACATCTTGTTTGTGGCCTGACAACAAGAGTTGTTTAAAGTCATTTTCTTCTGCCAGCTGCCTTGTGGTCAGCTAGAGGGAACCCAGCCAGACAGCTACCCTGTAATCAGATCGCTTGCTGGTTAGGGCAATGAAGAAGATAGCGGTGGGCAGATCCCTTCAGCTGGTGTGTTTCAGAAAGTTCTTTGTTAAACAACTGTCTTCGGCCTTCCTTCCAAGACGGCTCCATCGCTGTTCATTTCCTCTCCCTATTAAGTGCTTATCTGTGGCTAGACACGAGCAGCTGGATAGAGACTGAGTGAAAATTGGAAAAGCTCGAGGCATTGCTCTTGTCTGAGGAAGCAGCAGCCAAGAGCCATTTGGCTGCAGAGCTGGAGAGTGGCCGGGGCTTCTCTGTGCAGGTGCGTGTTACCCTCCTTGCAGCTGGGTGATGAACGGGATGGTCAAACAGACTGTTTATCCTCTGGCACGGGAGGGACTGACTAGCATGAAAATTAACACTCAGCCTACAGCTTTCACTCAAAGCCCCCAACTGTGGGCTGCCAGCGGGCAACCTCAGGCTTCAAGTGAAAAATGGAAGAGGAAATGGTCTTGTTTTTCTAACATTCAGCATCAGCAAAAAATTAGGAGAGTCATCAGCTACTGATGACTTTGCTTTGTTTTGTTCCAAGTTCTTTCACTAACCTATATTACGGAAATACCCGCTCCCTGCCCTAAAGAACATACCATCCAAATAAGCAAGAGATAAGGGCTACTCGAAGGACCAATGTTTTTATTAGGGCAACATAGGAGAGGAGTTTCCTGAATCACACAAGCTGTTTTTATCTTTACCTTGAGTGTCTTGTCTATGAACGAGATTCTGCAAAAGGCAAACTCTCACACCATCGTGGTCTTCGGGATTCACATTGATTTTCAAGTCTTTAGGCACATGGGAAACCCATGAGGTTCGTGGGGAAAATTCAGCCATTCCTTGAGCTCACCCAGGAGTTTCAAATTGGATTAATCCCCTTATCTGATCCACACACTTTTTCTTGTGCTGGTAATGGAGCCACAGGGATTCTCAACTTTGGAGCTGCCAATCTTTTCTATGAAATAAAAGTGTTATTTTCAATATTTTGTTACTTTCTAAAGTGGGTTGCATGAGATTAAGCAAAATTAGCACCTTCCAGTTGTGAACTCCAATTTCACTGCAATGATTGCTATTCCCCTTCAGGATTCATTCCTTTCCCAGGTCAAGAGTGCACAGTAGCACTCTGGAAGCAATGGATTAAAGTGCTGATAGGAGATATTTCTCCTTTTATCTTCTTCAGAATCTGTCTGATAACTATTTTGGCCTGTTTAAATATCAGCTTCAATTTCCTTAGCATAGAGATTGTCCTGAATTTAACACATTTATTCTGTTAAGTTTAATGGCATTAGCTGCTTGAGGAGTGTTAAATACTTGCACGCATTTTTAGCTGTGTCTTCACTTCTCCTTAACTGTGTTGAGGTGAATTTTGAGAATGGCAGTACTGATCAGAAGCTATGCAATGCAAGTGCTTAGGACTCCAGGCTTACAAGAATCTTTAGTCTTGAGGCTACAGGATAAACAACCAGCTCTGATACTTGTGCAATGCTGAAAGCACAAAGGGATTAAGCAGAGCTTGACAATAAGCAAACCTCTGCAAAATAATTTCACAGTTGTTGAAAATTCTGTGTTCAAATACAAAATAAAAACAGAGCTTGGGAAACTATTGGGTGATTTCCTTTCCCTGCCACCGATTGAGACTTAGATGGGACACTTTGTTCCTATTGGGAAAGAAAATAATATTCACCGGTATCTTTGTTCAAAGAATGCTACTCTCAGCATTTTCAGAAATCAAATGCAATCCATCAGCTTAAAGGGAGGCAGCGGCATTGTTTTGAATGTTTCATTATCAATTTGCACTGAAGGAAGTAGCCCCATGCTGTTATCTGTCCCTGTTTTCTTTTGATTCAAGGAGCCTGTTTGTGGATTATATTGTGTTGCATTTTTGGCTTGCCAGGATACTACCATGGCTTCAGAAAGGTTTTCTTATAAAAACTGCCCAGTTTCTATTATTCCTGTTTGGTGCAAGGCCAGTGGTTGTTAGACATCTGCCTGCTTAGGCTGCTCGGGGGGACAAGGTTAGCGCAGCTCCAGGAAGCTCGAGGGTGCCCAAACAGAGCTAGGATCAGCTGGTGCCATTTGCATGGCTTAAGTACGGCTCAAGTAGCCTGCCCATTTAGTTTAATTATCATTCAAACTGGGACAGCCGTTGTGTATAAATCATGGGAATTATACTCCTTGCAAAAGCAGAGTCAAAGCATTGACAACAATGAGCAAAACCAGCATTATTTCACTTACAGCACCGGGATCTACCCCTCCCTTCCTTCCCTAGCTTAGGCATGCCTGAAAAACAGAGATCTCCATTCTGCAGTTTTCCTGAGCAAGGACTTGTGTCCCCCTGAACGTGGACACGATCAACCCCAGGCCCTTTGCTAAAGGAACAGCACGTAGCTGGGGAGTTTTAGTTTCACTCAGTCCATCACTAGAGAAAAACAAGCCACATACACTAAGGTTACTGTGTTGAACATCAGGAAAGTCAAACTTTTTCCAGACACTGGAAAAGATTAAGCATACGTATGGTCCAGCATTTGTCACACAGCAGTCTAAATTGAGAATATGATAGAATATGAGCCTTGTTACTAGGACTGATCCACTGAACACAAGAAATAACCTGGAATAATCCAAACTTACAACCGAGCTCATTAAAAATTGATCTTCAGAGACTACCACTTCTGAGCGACATTATCTGTCAGTAATCACAGTAGCATCTAAACAACTAGTGGCCTTTGGTCTTCAATTCCAGCTTTTGCTTAATCCACCAAGCATTTATAGCTGAGTGTGTTCACAGTCACACCATGCTGAAACTCACTGAAGCTGATGGAGTAACTCAGGATTAGTTCCCTTCCAGCTGAGACCAGATCCTAAACAAAAAAGGATGCCTACCATCAGCCTTTGCTCTCTGCAACTCTCTTCCAACCGGTTTCATCCACACAGTGCAGTCTTTCCATTTTCTTCCAGATTGCTTTACAATTTGTCTTTTCACTTAACTCTATTTGATTTAGCTGGGAGCTTTCCCCGCTATTCTCCCTCTTTCCGCTGCTACGAAGAGCACGACATGAAATTATTTTGTTTGAGTCTATGTATTGGTTTTGGCAAGAAGCATCCAATTGACATGTTCAACATCAAGGGAGAGAACTTGAGCAAGGAATTTTGATCAACAGGTAATGCAAAAAAACTAACAAGTACAAGAATTTGTTCTATCGCTATCAGAAGTATAATGTTCATGCCAGCTGCATGATTCTCTTTCCATCCACCTGGCAAGAAGCATTGAAGTTTCCCTCTAGGGCTGGCAAGGGACTCTTTTTCCATAGCATCGTTTGACCATGGAACAGTTGGCAGGGGGAATTTGAAGAGTGATGTGGCTGTATCCTCTCTTTCAGACAGTTAAACATGTCTTCTCCAGTGGCAACTTTGGCAGTTAGTCCCTGAAGATGGGAAGCTGCATGAGTGGCCTACCACAGTGCTAAATCTCAGGCTTCTGCAGGAAAGCAGCAAATTCAGGGGATTCCTGTTTAAAAACTACACATGCATACAAATTTGTTCTTTTTTGATATACGTTTCAGCTTGCAAATGGCAAGATCTTGAGCAAAATCGCTGCAGACTGGCATTGGCAACCTCAGCTAATGGAATCGTAAACAGTAGAGTAGAAAAAGGTCCCGTGGGCCATCCCGTCTGAGCTCTGCGCTTTCCAGAGCGACTCAGTAATGCTCTGTGTAATCACTTTTTGCTGGATCTCTGCAGTGATGAATTCTTGTGCATACCCTGGGGGATATTATCCTGTTACCCCAAACTGCTCTTACTATGAGCGTATGTTTTGTAATTCCCAGCCTTGGCCTGACTCTCTTTTTTGCTCTTTCCTGTCTCACCATCATCTCAGATGACAAATGATTTGCTGTAGCTATTACTATCCTGTAATTTATTTGTAGGAGTTAATGCTGTCTTTGTCAGCCATCTTTTCTTAAATGATGCAAAATCGCTGGCTCCAAAATCTTTGCATCCTGACATATGTTAAATAAAACTTCAGTAAGAGTTAAAAAAATTATTATACTCAGATGACAAACCAGGTGTGAATTTGGTTGCATACGACATAATTTACATGACCAAATTAATGGAGAGAACAATTAATATGCTGACTAACATCACAATTGTCTGTTGAAAGTAATTGTTTTAATCACGAAAATATCCTGAAACCCCAAACTATAGGATTATTCAAATGCAACAGTCAGATTTCTATCGTGCCCGTTATTCAGCTGTGGTGAAATCCACCTCCATGATTCACCGCTTACCGGTGATGTTTGCCGTTTGCCCAGTGAAAAGAGCCATGTAGCCAGCAGAGCGGGGAAATTTGCTGTGCAAGGGGTTAAGTACAAACTGATTAATAGAAAAGGCTGAACCTAAAAGGCAAACTAAATTAGACAAAGGGTGAAATGACAAAGTCAAGGTGAGGTGACAACACACTGAGTAACCACATTGTCTTGCTTTCCTTTTCTTTCCCCTCATAGCCGTTTTTCCTTATTGAGGTAAGAATTTTTGCCTTTATTTGGGTTTTTTGTGAGGACCATAAACACGTTTCAAAGACAGATGAAAACAATAACAACAACATTTTGTTCCAAGAAGTAGTAACCATCCAAACCAGGAGCAGAAATAGTGCCCTGTGACTCAGGTGATCAGCACACGCTGAGAATAGGAAGCAGCAAATGACGAAATCGTACAGATCCCATGCAATCTGGAGATGTTTATTCCAGTTTCTCAGTCAAACATCTATTAAAAAAATGACTATTGTAACAAAACCAGAGTCAGTTATGAACAATTCACAGACACTAAAAGAAAAAAAAAGCCTGAATTGTGAACAAATATTAACGGCAACAAATAAATCAACAAGCACCTAATTATTTATGTCTTCTCACTATAACAACACATTAATCTGCCATGAAATAGTCATGGATGAATCACAGAATATTCAACTTTCCAAATGCACATTGGATTCTTTAAAACTGGACCACAGATATGAAGAAGAAAAAAAAAAAGAGATTACTGGAAATGGTGAAATAAATTGTCTCATGGTAGTTTGTTTACGCATAACATTTTCAATAGCTGTAATGGGGCAGGGGAAGGGTGGGAGAGAGCTGCTCTTACGTAAACTAAGGAGCTAAGAGCAGTGTTGTGTTGGGCTCACTCAATAGTCCATGGACAAGACCAGCCACTCTGCAGGGTCAAATAGCAGGAGTTTGGAGACACCTTCACCTTTAGCCCAAGCAGAGATGTGATTGTACCCCCCTTACCCTCCAAATGGTTTAAACACCTTGCTAGCCTCTTGAATTGGCAGTAGGAGGGTATTTTGGTTCGAACACAAGACTCGTTCTTAAGATTTCTGGCTCTGCCACTGATTTACTGGGTACTTGGGCAAACCACTGCATCTCTCTATGCCTCCACTCCGGCATGTAAAACACAAATAATTACAGCGCTTTTGTCCTGTCCTGTGTCATCCTTAGTCACAACAAAAAACCAGCAGGAAGTGGTTGAATTCATGGGGGTTAGCACCTACCATCGGATGGCCCCATCAGAAACAGCTGGTACAAGTCTTGTTGAAGTTAAACAGCAATAACAGTTCTGATGTTTCCTATCCTAGAAAGCGCAAAGCCAGTCCAGAGCTATGCAAAAGGCAGGAAGTAACTGGAGATGAGAGGGAAATATAATGGCAAAACTTTTCTAATACCATCCAGTACTTCTCAAAATCCCTAAAGATGTGGTTCAAGTTTTATGCAAATGTTGTGAGATGCTTTTATTTTCTTTGAAAAGGAGTTTGCCAGCCCTCTGCAAGAACTGCTCGTGATGGAGACAATGACACATGAGGCGAAACAGAAGTGTGAATACCTCCGTCGCCCTCGGGTTTGTACTTTCTCTTTCACCCTTCTGTTCTCACCTAGGGAAAGATGAACATCTGCGTTCACAGGGATCGCAGGACACTGCTGCTTTGCTGACTGGCAGGAAGTGCCAATGTGAAGCGGGTGTAACCTTCTTCTCCAGCTTGCCCTCAGAAAGCACATGAAACACATCGGCCCTTGTTGCTTCCATAAGCTGAAAGGAGTTTGTGATTCCAAGTCTACTCCGCTCACAGCACGACATGCCCTGGGTCAGCCCCAGCAATAATGTTTTTAAACAATATTAGGTTATTCTTGGCAATTGATGATGACATTTTCTACCAATCGGGGTATGAGAAAAACTTCTAATAATAAGAAGTGATAGAATAACAGAACTGGAGACCAAAATATTCTCAAACACAGGGGCTGGTTACACTGTGGGGGCAGAGGGAAGCTGAGACAAGTCCCGGCTACGATTTGTCTTAAGAGTTTAACCCAAACATACTGTTGATTTCACACTTGGGGAGTCCAAGTCTAATTACTCTGTACTCAAGATCCTCACAGTAGTAGGCAAGGCAAATGCTGCGTTCGTATTTTTCTCTGCTCCTATGTGTGATCAAACAATTAGGTACTTAACATAGAAATTGAAATAATTTGCAAATCTGACACATGAATAACTTACCAAATTCTAAGTCTGGGTCACTTTTCTGTATCTATGCCTCCACATGGACTAGACTTACTTTTTCCTGGTGGGCCTAACATAATTTTTGAAGTGTGTGCTAACACAGAAATTCTTTTCCCTCTCCTTCATACACTGTTGGAGGTGCTTTGTGCAGTGCATGCAACAAGCCTGGTGATGATGGCAATTCTCTTTTATGCATATAGTGATAATATAACCCCAAAAATGCACTCAGCAAAATTAAGGAGAGATTGGAAGAAGTACTACCAGGGGACAATGACTGCCAAGATGTGCTAGTTCAGGGTTTGATGCACGCTTGCAATGTGAGTATATCCCCAGTGGGTTTACATGCTATCACATCTGAAAGCTTAAGTGAGGCACTGCTACCGTTCCCTGTGCAAGCTCAGTGACACTCCTGTAGAGAGGCAAACATGTGTTAGCCTTTATTTTTCTGAGCTTAAAAGAGGCACAACAGGAGAAAGTGGATAGAGATGCAGGAGGCAGGGAGGCAGAAGCAACGGAAACCCGAGGGACCGTTCCAAGTTTGAAGGGCATCACGCAAAGAAGTATAAAAAATACACAGTGGAGGTGAATATAGGGAACATACAGGAAGATAGGACTTACAGGGAAAGAGCTTCAATAGAAAGCAAAAAGGCCATGACAAATGAAACCAGGATGGTTGTATGCATAAAGAGCTTCCAAACTAGGTCAGCCCTTAGGTCTACCTAGTCAAATAACCTGGCCACAGCTCTGTGATGGTGAAAAAACACTGAATCTGGATGAGTCTCACAGCACGAAGCACCCTGGCTTTCTCTCTCAGCCACAGGTGTCTTTCAACATCAAGTCACTACTGCCATTATATAGAGGAGTTAAAGGCAAAATCCAACAAGGCACTTTAAGTTGAAGATCTTTCAGAGGCACTGATGTCTTTGCCCTGATAATACAGGGCTCTTTTCTGCACTATGATTTCAATGGCTTTGTCTCATTCAGATTGAACAATAATAAGCTGTTCCTAAAGCACATTTTCAAAGAATAATTTCAGCAGCTCCTAGACAAATAACAAGACAAACCAGGACTGGGAAGAGGAAAGATCTCAACATTTCCTGTGGTTACTGCTCTACCAGCTCGCATAGTTCACTTCCACTACAGTCCTTTGAGGATTATTTTTTATGATG
The DNA here is from genome assembly GCA_013389945.1 of Fregata magnificens. NCBI lineage: Eukaryota > Metazoa > Chordata > Aves > Suliformes > Fregatidae > Fregata > Fregata magnificens. The sequence continues at coordinate 96,532 of WAAD01029146.1, read as the reverse complement.
CAAACTGTACCCCACCCTCCCAATGAAAGCATCACCTGGTTCTTCAGAACCATCTTCAACGGGCTTGTTTTTCTAGGGTTTCACTTTTTTTTGGTATTCATAAATATATCATATTCCATATCCCATCCTACTGAAATTGTAACGCAGTTCTATTCAACTGTCCTCCGTGAGTCCCTACTGGATGGGGTCTTACTCAGCGTTGTATTCAAGCCCTGCTTCATACACACGGTATGGAAGTCTCTGTGGTAATAAGAGCATCCTACAGCAGCAGCATGTTACCAGAACCAGCTTCTCTGCTAATACCAGAGATTGACTGAACACTACCGGGGGGATGAAATCCAGTTTAGCAGTTGTTTCTGCTCTGCTCTTGCCCTCAGACACTCAGACTCTTTTATTTCACTCTGATGCATACCAAGCTAGGCCTTTTCTTCCCTGACGCTTCCCTGAGCGGTGTACACACTTCCAGAGGCTGTCTTCGGAGAGTGTCCTTCAGGCCCTTCCATTACAGCTGGGCTGACAGCTCTCGAACACTCAGCATTTGTAGCATCACATTACGCTTGGTGCTACAGGAAAGGCTGAGGAAGACGTTTGCAACCCGGGAAGTCCTGCCCTGCAGGGCAGCGGCAGGATGCCCCAAGCAGCTCAGCAATGAGCTGTGCAAACCAGCCAGGCAGTCCCCAGCCTCCGCGTCTCACTGCAGTTATGGACACAACACACCACCGTTCCCTAAACGCCTCTTTTTCCGTCTCTCAGGACCTGATATGTTTTTTCCAGCCTTCTCCCCACCCCAGGACCAACTGATTGATAGTAGCAGTTGATGTTCATGCTCTCTCTCCCCCTCAGATGGGTGCGCAGCTGTCATTTCCAGAGAGTGAGCGAATGAACTCCTCCTTTCTTTTTTCTCCCCGTCCGTCAGCTCAAAAGTAACGCAGAGAGCAAATGGAGTCTCCCAGCTGGTTTGATTTATTTGGTTTAATGTTCCACCATGACCCCTTGGCTTGGCCTGGCCTTTCATCTAAGCACTGTAGGGGCCTAAGGCTACTTAACTTCCGTGATTAGATGACTTCAGCGTATTCCGGCCTGTTTGGCCAAAATCCAAGCAATTCACTTAACTACTGTCTCCATTTTGAAGAGGTTGAACTAAGGCACAGGGAGAGACATCCCAAGAAATTCTGCACAGCCCAAAAGCACATGAGGAGTCTGATGGAGCCACTTCATTCCTGAGTTTGCAGAGACTTATGCTAAGTTGTCCTTTGTCCTCTCCCAGAAAGACAAAGCCCTTTAGCAGTGCCAAGCATTCTGAACTTGCCACCCATGGAGGAGCAGAGCAGAAGGGTCTTCTTCCTCTTCCCATCTCTCATGGCCTTTTCCCCATTGCAGCGGGTCTCGAATGTTTGTTCAAAGAAAAACACTCTTTTCCAGGATTGCTGACATGGTGGTTGACATGCAATATGTCAGGCAGAGAAGAACTAGCCCTAGAAACAACAAAAAATGATCCAAATTTTCAGATGGGTTGGCTTTCTTGCCCTGTGACACCTCTCCCTTTTTACTCTCAACCTCTCTCTTCAGCAGAGTCCTAGATCATAAATTCATCAACCAGCAAAATGAGAGGGAGATGCTTTCCTCCAACGAAGGGACTGCCCTGGGCCAACTGCCCCGGCTCTGCCTTTCCATGTCAGAAATATCTGTTGACCCAGGTAAATTGGCCAGTTTTTTCCCTGCTGCTTGGTATCTGACAAGGACCTGACTGAACGAAATATTTTAATTCGGGTACAACGGTGGCCAAAAGTGGCATATGAAAGTATTAGGAAGTGGCACATGTAGCTCTGGTCTACACACAGTATCTTTTGTGCTGGTGTAATTATGTTGGCTAAGGCTGTGATATTTTACCCATACAGTTATAGCAGCATATCCTGTAGTGTGGACAGCATAAGGGTGCCTTATACCATCTAAGCTCATTCCCTTTTCTCATACAGGAATAAGCCATACGAGTATAAGTGATTTTATATTAGTAGAGTTTCACCCACATCAGGGAAATTATATAGTTTTAGCCATCCAAAGAAAAATAAACTTTTACACAGAAAATCCTTAAAGAGGTAGGTAGTGATAACCAAAATACTTCTTGACTGCCTAGGCTGACACAGCCAGATGGAGCTTAAAGACATTGAAGGAAGGGGTTTCCTAAAAAGTCCAGAAATTGCCTGTGTATTTGGCATCATGAAACAGTCAAGTCTGCTCTCTTTATGTCTAGGCCAGTGTTAACGGATAAATCAAGGCCCAGATTTGATACCCCAGGACTACAACAATAGGTTCTGACTGCACTTCCCAATTTCAGTCTATCAGGTGGTCCAAAAGAAGAATTATGAAAGCTTCAAAATAACTGGTATGGACAGAAACACATTGCTCCACTCTTTCTTCCCAGTAGCTCATCATGGTAACGCTCTCGGAAGGACCACCAAGGCTTTGCAGAGCTCACTGACCCATTTCCATCAATGAGCTGTCCTACCGGTGTCACCTACCAGCAACGACCATGTCCAGACCCTGTCACCCATGTGCTTTTGAAGATTTTTGCACCTTCACTGAAAAAAATTAATAAAAGGCTTTGGGAGATCATCTCTTAGACCACATAAATCAGCACCTGCTTCCAGAAAAAGGAAATAGGGTGCAGCAAGTTAGAGACATGATCTGATGCCTTGAGCATGGCACTGTAGCTTTTCCTATGCATGGACATATTTCTCTAACTTCCATGTCAGTGTATTTCCATGGTCAAAGTTAAGCACGTGTGCGAGCATTTGGATAATGAGAGCCACCTGGGGTGTGATTTAAATACCAGGAAAGAACATCAATAGGCTATTCAATATTTAATTGCACCTACTCTGTTTCACACTCCAGTGCAGATTTTGTTGGTCTTGAAAGTAAATGATATTCCATGTTTTAGACTTTCTGGATCCTCAAAGAACACGGTTTGTCCTTCTAAATACTGCCTGAAGCCTTTTCTATCAAGAAGCATGAGTTTTGCACGTGTCTTTAGAACACTTCCAGATCCTTTGTTAGTGTATGATCTAGGTCCAATGACTCCCTGAGATATTTAGCACAATTGCAATATAATTAATAAAGACAAATAAAATAAGTTATTCAAGGAAATCTAATGAAACCAATGCAGAGCTTTTCAGGGGAAAGATCACCTTCCACAAAGCAAGGCCAGGTTAAAAAAGCTCAGAAACATTGCTATGGATGTTAGGAGGGAGCTGGAAGAGCTGTTTCTCATGCATATCCCTCTTACTTTGTTTTGTTTCTTATCAGCTCATTTTTAAAACACCTTCCCTGTACATAAACCCTCAGCACATATGAGTTGGTTGTTTGGTCAGTCAGAAAACCGACCATGGTGGTTGGTCGTGGTGATGTGTTTGACTAATGGAGGTTACGTTTCTCTACCTCTCCGCATCTTTGTCTTAGACAAGAAGGGGGAAAAAAGTTCTGACTTCCAGACAGCCATGAAAACTAAATAAACATGCATGTAAATGAGAGGTTATTTGGAAGAGGGATTGTGGATGTTGGCAAGAAGAACAGCACAACTTATGATTTTTCTTTTTTTTCTTCTCCTCTCCCTCTCTCAATTTTTTTCCTCTTTTTTCCCCTCTCTCTCTTTTTAAGGCCAATGGAGATTTTTTTTTTAAGGCAAGAGTTTATTTTTAGACCACATTGTTACGGCAAAATGGGGAAATGACCTTTTCATTTAGTCAGGAGGCATCATGTGATTGGCAAGTGAAAAGATATAGGCATGTGGGACTTGAGCCATCCATGTCTTAGGTCCTGCAGGGAGGTTTCTTGTCCCCATCGTCTTTGGTAAACTTCTAGATGGAGAACCTACATCCTCCAAGACTTGAAAGATTGATATATAGACAGAATTAATGCCCATTCTTGTCTTTCACCATCCAACAGCTTTTGTAAAGGGAAATTATGAGCCAAATGTTGATATCGGGCAAAGGCTCGATCTGTAGCAATTTACTATTGAGAGTGGGATTAGAGCCTTCATTACCCGGGTCAGGAGCCCCTGAAAATGCTTGTCCCAGCTGAACTGCTTAAATTCACAGGTGAAATTAATGTTGTAGAACTTTATCCTCAAGGGGATAAAGGTGGCAGTTATTTACTTGATACCTACATCCAGGTAAGCCAGTGCCTTGCAGGAGATGCTAGTGTGTATAAATAAAGCCATGCAGAGCAGCTGTGGGCTTACAGAGGCTTTTGGAGAGAGGTGTTGACTTGCTGTGCTCCTGAGGGACTGGGGCTATAGGCACATCCAGCTTGCTTCAAATGCTTACTATGTATCTACTTGAACCAGAAGTCCTTAGTATTAGGCCACAGTTGGTAAGTGATGAGGAGGTTTTTTTGTGTGTGTGTGTTTCTGTTTTTTACCTATAATAATCATTTTCCCTTAATCAGGCTCTTTCATGCTTTGACTTTGAAATAGCATCTGCAAGGATTTGAAAATGGAGTTATTCTCCTGTGAGGGCTGTAGCTGCTGCTTCTAAACTGTTTATTTTCTTTTAATTTTGTACTTTGACCAACTTTAACTGGCTTTTCTTTCTCATTTTAACATCTGTGTACTTTCTGAATGTAATCTCCAAAAGGTTTAATTCTAGCTTTTCTTATAAATATACATATTGATATACTGTCTGGCTCCTGCCCTGTCCCAACTTTCACGCAATTTGAGCATGGTGGGTGTGATAGCCCACTGCCTCTGGAGCTTCTGTGGTCTGGAAGAGATCCCTGGCTCCCTCTGGCAGGTGACCCATCTCATTTCGTATTGAGTGCCTCTCTTCTCCCTTGTCTATAACTCTTAACTTGCATTTTCCCCCTGCTGTTGAGCATGACTAGTATTTCATCCCTGGAAAGCTTGTCAGGGAGCTGAGCCAAGTTTTTTTAAAAGTGCGTGTTTTGTATGTGCATAAATGTGTGTGCATCTCTGTGTGTACATGCATGTGCATGAGCCCCAGAATAGGTATACATCTATTGCTTCCAAAGGCAGTAAAAAGATACTTGTCAGAGGAACTGATTTATTGCAACACTTAATGAGATTCTTGTCAGAACCTGGTTTACTGGTGTAAATGCAAATGTCAGGTCAGTATAAATCATGGGGGTAGGGGACAGAGAAAGAAATACTCCACTTCTCCTGAAGAGATAAACCAGCTCCATGGTTAAAGTGGTCTCCTCCTTGATCTGCCATTTGAGATAAGCTAATATACAGCACTATTAAGTGCCCTCTCCAGCATTAATTGCTGATTAACTGGAGGGGCAGGGCCCCAGCTGTGCAGATGGGAGAGATTCATCCCCCCAGGATGTGACAACTTTGAATCCAAGGACCCTCACCCTGCTGTGAACTCCCTTTACTCCCATGTAGCCAATATCCCTGCTACTCTCCTTTCTTACTTGCAGCCTCTGAATTGAGGGCATGTCTACGTGTGGGTTTGCAGGCAGATGCAAGCAAGCTCCGAGTCAGATGCTGAGCAGCTCTGAAACAGAAGCTGCTGAGAGCATTGCATAGCTCTGCAGCAAGGAAATCCTCTTTGGTAGGACTGCTGGGCTCACAGGGTGGGCAAAGTCCTCTCTACAAGCCGCTCGGTTTCTGATGCATTATGGCAACTGGTGAGATTCCCTTGTGCCCAGCACAGACAGGCTGTGGCTGAGGACTTTCCCCCTGCTTCCAGGATGGAGTCTGCCACAGGGGAAAAAGTAGGCGCTGCTTGGGGACACAGTCAGCAAACAGGAATGAAGTTGTAGTTATGTACGTCAGATGTCTGCCCTGTTGTGTTTCCTTAGACTGACTGCTTGGGGTGGAAGCAGTCTTCTCATTTATACCTTGCCTTGCTGTCTAGTGCTAAACCCTCATCTGCCTGACCAGCAGAAAAAGCACCAAATCTCAGCAGTTGCTCCCCCTCCATGCCCTTCCTGAAGAAACTGGGAGATGCACACAGGTTTTGGCTCCATACCCCCTCCAGGGCCGTTCCCCGGGAGGACCCTGCAGAACTGCAACTGCTTTCCTGAGCTGCTGGAAGGGACTTTGCCCAGAGGGTCTCAGCCCAGGCTGGCTTTCCCCATGCCTGGCTCGCTGTCTTGAAAGTGTGTGGATTCCTCCCTCCCTCCCAAACCTCAGGGCTGTCCTGGCTGTGCTGTTCAGCTGCTTGTCTGCATTGCCTGCCAGGCTCCTGCTTGCTTTTCCTCTCTAGGAGGGCTGGGGAGAGGGTCAGGGAAGGCCAGATGGTACTTCTCTGCTTTTGTGCCTTGAAGCATGCAGCTTTTTTCCAAAATCAGTAGCATAGGCAGCTAGTAAAATCTATTAAAGATGCTGTTGGATGTAAAAGCTGGCTCTTTTTTGTCCAGAGTCATAAAAGCTCTTAAAGAGATCCAAACCGGAAAAGACAGGCACCTAATAGTGAAAACAAGGAAGGAGGAATAAAACTGGCGCAAGGGTCCTGAATTTTTCCATGACTGATTTGAGCATTGCAAGCCACTGGCATGGAAAAGCAACACCCGCAGCACCACAATAGCAATAAATAAAACAAGAAGGGGAGAGCCTCAGCTCTGCTGTGGTCCAGCAGCCCTGGTTCCTGAGGCCAGCTCCGGTATCAGGCGGCCTGGCACTGCCTCTTTAGCAACCAGAAGAGCCAGCACAACAATTGAGCCGGGATTGGGAACGGAGAGCAGTAGTTAATTAAGCCTGTGTCTTTTATTCTCTGGGGGCAATTCAGCCTGGTTTGAATAAGCTGGAGTGCCAGGACCTGGTGGGAATGTCTCTCCCAGTGCAGGAGAATCCAGTCTCATGGGCTGCTTTATTAGCATAACAATATTGCCCAGGATGCACTTGGCGTGATGTAATGCCAAGAGTGAGCGAGGAGAGATGAAAGTTTTTCCATGCAGGAGCTGGGACCGTTTGCCACTGACCGGGGCTGTGTCAGTGCATGAAATTTCTTTTCTTTCTCCCTCTCTCCCCTTATGGGATGTCTGCTAATTGAAGCAGTTCTGGAAAACAATAAGTTGTTAGCACTCCCTCCCCCACCTTCTCTTTTAAATTCATGTTATTCTGACTTACTGGCAAGGCAGGAGCCTTTTCTGCTCCTTAGAAAGTGGCCTCTGATTATTTGCATTTCCATGTGCAAAGTGAGACCAATGGAGAAGGGGAGCACAATTTGTTGGGATGGGCAGGTGGGAGGAGATGGGACCTCTGCTGCCCCTATCTCCTGTAACAGATATTTTTGACAGCCAGGGTATTTGCATGGGGAACCAAAATATCTCATTTCCCAATTCCTCTCCATTCCCCAGCTGGAAGTATTAGTCCTGGGGTGGTTCTGCCTTCAGTGCTGTTCTCTCCAACAGTGGACATCCAATTCTTTTTAGTGTCAAAGGCCTCCATCTGGGGAAATCTAGGTGTCTGGGGACTCCTGTATGACCAAAGTAAGGATTTCTCTTGCCTCGTATGTTAGTAGATAACACCAAGCATGTGCTCTTTTAGTGGGTTTTTGCATATACTGCCCCTGCACATGCTGTTCTGGTTGCAAGGACTTTTGGTCATTACTTGATCCAGTGAGCTGCACAGATGACCCATGTGGGAACAGAGCTGGCTCATGTTGGCATGAATGTGTAATTGTGGCGTTCTGTGTATTGAATGATTCATTTTGTGTGTAAGTACTGTAAAAGCACCTATCTATGATTTTTTTTTTTCCTGGGTAAGCCATCTATTGTAGCAAAGCAATGAGTTTCAGTCAGGCTTCTGCTGACAGCTCTGCCTCTCTCAGCACCCCCCACCCCATCCTGCTTGTCCTGGTTATTTCAGCGTGGCTCTAGAACAGGAGTGTCTCTGCTGGCATGGAGGTGCTGGCCTAGTTCTTGTAGCTTCTGGACACTAGAGGCCTCTAGACACTCTGGTATGATTAATGCTAGTTGTGGCAGTCCTGTGTAATTAACATTCACTTGGAGCAAAAGAGCAGAACTGATGGTATTCAGCTGATTTTTCTCTCCAAATGCTGTCCATTACAGTCAGTGCAATTTCTAATAAGGTACCTGGTGAGCAGGCAGGTTACAGGAGAGTGAGCTGGGGGAAGCTGGCTCAGCAGAGATAGGGTTAATCTCTCTCTCAACTGTCCATGCATGTACAAGCACACAGGCAGCAGGCTTCATGGGGGGGGTTGCTATGTCTTTGGACACAAATCAAAAATGTGCTTTAAGAAAAAGTTATGAAACATGAAAATGAGCATTTTATATCTGTGTTATAGCAAAAAATTAAAACCTGGACTGGCCCACCCAGTGTTGCGTTCCTGTCCTCTAACTCTACAAGCCCACACATCTTGAAGGCAAAAGACTTCAGGGACAGTGCTGCCTAGAGCAGACTGGGGTAGATCCCCCATGATTGGCTTTGCTTTCCATCCCAGCATTTCTCCTGGAGACTTCAGGCTGATTCCCTTATAGGCAGGAAAAGATTTCCCTCCTTTGAATTCCCAGCTGTATTTTCTAGGAATCCCTTCATGCTGGTGCCTGGCTGGACTGGGGGATCTGCTCCAAAGGGAAGTTTGCTGTCCCAGCATTGTCCATTCCCTGGTTTTCTTCTAGATTTTCCTTGTCCCTCCTGCAGGCATCTGAGCAGTCTGGCTTGGACATGCAGGAAACTTGCTTACAGAGCATTTCTCCAAGGGCTGAGGTTGCTGCTGGGAGCAATCAGTCTGTTAACCTTGATCAATTCAGATTGCCTGGCAATGATTCCTGAATTACCCAACTTGCAAGAAGCAACATGCTTTTTTTACAAAAGCACTGTCCTACTGAGATCCCAAACTTGCGTAGGACCTACCTGGGTAGTTTTTTGCAGCAATGCTCTAATCACAGATGGATTTTTAAGCTTCCATTCAGTGTGCTGTCCCAGAACAACCTATTCTTGATGTGTTAAGAGTTACGCAACTGGTGACAAAGATTGGGGCAATGTGGGAAGCCCCAGGGAACTTCAGACTGCCCTGGTTAAATGTGCCATATTAGTGATACCCCAGCAAGCATAACCATTGAGTTGTAGTAAGCAGCTGAGTCTAAGGGAGAACCAACCTGGTAAACTGAGGCACTGATTAAGGACAAGAATTTAATGGTGTTTAGGTGTCTAAAGATGCACCTGAAGAGCATCCCTCAGCCCAGCCAGTGTGAGCACCCGTGGGGAGGGGTGAGCCCCTGTCCCAAGCAGAGCCTCTGTGCAAGGTGGGAGGCGAAGAGCAGCACGAACCCCCTCCTCTGACAGCTCTGATCGAAACCACATTGCTGCTGCCTTCGGCCCCTGTGTCCAGAGAGGCTGTAAATGCTGGTTGCTGATAATCGCTGCAATTAGTGAGCAACGTGCTCCTGCTAAAGGGGTGTCGCCAGTTGCTTTAGCAGATGTTGGGGTACAGTTTGGCTCCTGGCACCCTGAGGAGGATGAGGTGTAGCACCAAGGCTCTGAGCTGCTCCTAAAGACACTGCCCTGCTCCTTTAAATAGTAGCCAGAAGTTTTCTAAATATTATCATCTTACCAAAAGAAGAGGGGGAGGGAAAAAAAAGTGTTTTGGCATGAGAACAATTTCTCCATTACCTCAATTAGTTCAAATGATCTGGAAAGGTTCTCTCTGGAGAAATCAAGCTAAATCTCAGCCAGCGAAAGGGCTGGTGGCTGGTTGGTTGCTGTAGGTGTTGATATGAGCATTAGTCAGCAATGTAGATTGCAGTGAAGTCAGTCAATATTGCTGTCGCTGCTGTCTGGCTACAGTCATAAATTAATTAATTATATCACTGTGGTAATTGAAGGCCTTATTCTCTCTAGGATTCTGACTCTGGCACCTCCCTGCCTGTTTCTGAGGCTGTCCATCAATTCAGTGAGGTCTGGGTTTTACTGAGATCATTATTTCCTGAAATACTGTAAAGTCTCTCCATAAAAAGGAAAGATTTTTTTACCCATCTTCATACTTTTCCCTATTGCCTGCAGAGGAGGGAGAGCAGCAAGTTCAGGAATGGTGTGGAAGAACAAGGCAGGGATATCTAGTTCTAGCAGTTTGGGGTTGTCCCTTTGCAACTAGGGATCAAAAGCATCCTCAGAGCCCCTGAAATGACAATAGGGTCCTATGGAGAGGCGGATTAATAGCTGTCAATGCTCCAAACCAGCTCTGTTCCTACAGCAGGGTTGAAACAAACCCAAACAAATACTATGATGGACTGAGATTGAGATAACCAAATAGGCTGAGAAAATTCATGAGCTGGCTCACGTGCTGGTGTAAATCAGTGTCCCTGCACTGGCTTTGGTGGACCAATGCCAAATTCCACCAGCTGAGGGTCTGGATTGCATATTCTACCTATAAAAATGGTGTTTAGGATATCTTGGCAAAAGTAGGTATTTTTGCAACCCACTTCTAACTGGGCAGTGCTGTGTAGGGATAAAATCCAGTTACAGTGGTGAAAAAAAAACCCCAACGCTAATCAGGCTGAAAAAAATTACACTGTGAGCCTGTAGAGCAGAGCTTTTTTGTAAGACTACTTTGTTACAAGGTACCTGCTAAAAGTTGTTAGACACACAGGGATTCACATTGAACCACAGTGAAGAAGAGGGAAGAACATCCTTATTTCCAGCACTTGTTATTGATTGTGAGTTTCCCAGCATGTGATGTTATGATTGGAAGTCCCTGCTCTGAAGGTAAGCAATAGTGGAAAGATATTTGGGTTTTCCCCATAAAAATAAGTCTTATTTCCAGTCTTCATGATTATTCATAATGGTCCCAAAATCTGAACTCCAGGTCCAAGGCTCACAAAGGTGCAGACTGCTGAAAAGCATCAGGTGTGCAAGCTCAGAGGATTCATTGCTGTGTTGCAAAAAAATATTGCTTACACTGCATTTGTTTTCTCATAGAAGTTGGTGGTTTTCAACTTGCCTCCAAATGTGTAGTGTTGCTTGAAGCTGACATTACCAATGAATACAGCTGGCCATTTTTTTTAGTTTTTTTTTTTTAAAAAAAAAAAGCAAGCCACTGTTTGAAAACACTAGTCATGTGTGTAGAGGAATAGGCACATGTGCAGATGTTCAAGGGAGCCTCATTTGGGGGACACTTGGGACTGAGCACATCTGGGGCTGGAACTGAAGGTTTTCATCATGTCTGGTAGACAAGTACAAAACTTTGCTGGATCCCCTCAAGGCGAAGCCCTGCTCAGTCATGGGGAACTAGTCTGAGAGAGGAGACTTGTCCTCTTCCCTTGCTTCCACAGCACAATCCCCATTTTGCAGCAAGTCACGACATGATTCAATGTTTTCAGAAAATAGACCTTCAAGGTGTGCAACACTATAGGAAGCCCTATGAGCTACGGAATTTTTTTGTACACCTATAAAACTCTCAATTAGTGCTGTAAAGGAGGAAAATGTTCTTATTCTGGACATTGCCCAAGGTGTAATGCATTTCTGCCACTGCAGCAAGGAACGCTTTTAGCATTTGACTGATTTAGGAGGCAAAGGACGGGAAGGCAGTGTTTCATACCTCAACTCCAGTAAATTGTAACCAGCCATTTCTGTAGAAGATTTCCTACAGAAAGGAGAGAAAGAGGTATTTTTCCATAGGATTCAGCAAAACCTCACATCCTTCAGAATCGGAACTGTGTATTACTGACCTGCAGAGAAAGGAGAGGGAGGATAGGCACAAGCTTTCACATAGTGATTTGGAAGCTGGTTTTAGGGACTATGTGAATATGTGGGAGCTGGTCCCACCAGCCCCCCAAATGGGGACGGCGGGGATGCCACCCTCCCAGCTCCTTCCTGCACATGCAGCATCGCTTGCCTGTGTGTGCTTCTGGGACCATGGGGCTTTGGAAACCTGTGCACCCTGGCAGGCATCACCGCTCCAGCATGGATGGACCTATGCTGGGGGAATCAATGGCCTCATTTAGTGCCCTTATTAAACTCTGGGTAATTGAGTAGGGCTTTCTGGCTGTGCCCAGCTGGATGGTTTCAGGCACAGTGAGCAGGAGAGAAGGGAGCATCCCACTGACCCTAGCCTTTTGAAGTCCCTGTTCCTCTGCCTGGCTGTGGCCTCAGGCCTTTCCCCAGCTGCTTTTCAGCTTGTTTTAACTGGTGGAAGAAGCAGGAGGGAGGCAGAGCCAGCAAGGATGACTCCAGGGCATAAGACACATTCCTCCAGGTTAGCTAGTGTTTCCAGGCCTCTCAGTGAAAAGCCTCAATTAACCGATAATCAGCCAAGCATGGCAAACCCAGAAGCAATAAGTGCTGCTTCTGGCTCCAGGGCCAAAGGCTACAATCTGCTCAAGGAGCTACATTAGTCATCTAATTGGGATTTCTGTCCATCCTTATCCTGCCCTGGGTGCTCACAAGAATGAGATCAGTGACAGATTTCCAGCTCTTCCCCCACCATCACCTTTCCTTAACAACCCTGTCTAATTAGTGCTGTAATGCAGAAGAAGGACTAAAGTCTGACCCTAGGTGCAAGGGTGGAATCTAGGCTTGAACTCTCTTCTCCTCCAAACTGCTGCAGTCCCATGAATTTGGCCAAATTGCACTGATTTACATCAAGGAAAGGTTGAGCTCTTCCCATTCTACTCCAGGTGGGACATACTAATCTCCTGTATTTCAGCACATGGAAAGGGAGGGTGGCACTGAGGGGCTGTGAAAAATTGCTCTGGAAGATGCCTCATGGCAGAGTGGGACCAAGCAAATGGGGAGAGCAAGTCATGTCCCGGGAGGAAACCCTCAGCATGCAACAGACATCTGCTCAACATGTGTGAAAATGTTTCAGTAACCTCCACAGTCTTGGTTGTCCTCAGCCCACCTTTAACTGTGGGAGTACTCAACAGAAAAAAAAGAAACTGCTTTCCTTGGATTTATTTTGCTTTAAAGGCAAAAGTGGAACCAAAGACTGCCAGCACCTAACCCCCTCCAAAAAAAAAAAAAAGATAATTCTGCAAATGTCAGAGAGCAGGTATCTTCATGTTGGAGAGGGTGCTTCATTCCAGATTCAGTGAGACTGTTTCTGAGAGCTATTACAAGCAGAATGAGATTGTATTTCCCTGCCCTGAGCAGCAGGCAGCCAGGAAGAGAGGATGCAGGGAGAGGCTGCAGGGGCCAGGGCTAAAATCCTCCACCCCCTTGGAAGCATGAGAAATTGTGAACTGTAGGATGGGGAGTGATCCTCAGAGGTCATCCAGCCTGTTTCCCTTGCCCCAAGGTAAAATCAGTGATAACTAAGCCATTCTTGATTAATTCCTGTCCAAAATGTCATGAATGTTGCTTGTGGAGTTGAACCAAAAGACTTGCAGCACATCAGCTGTGCTGAGGATGGGGCATCCTCCTGCTGCCAGCATGGCTGGGCTGTCCCTTGTGAGAGCTGTTACCCAGACAGTCAGAGCATCCTTTTTTTTTTTATGGTTGAAACTGCACCAAAAGGACTTGAACTCAGGCAGAGGTTTTAAAATAGCCTTTGGCATCTTTAGGTTTTAGGAAAAGTGACTGCTGTATCTGTGTGAGCTGATCAGAAAGAATGTCATCATCGTTGCTGACTTTTTACTTTAAAAAAAAAAAAATTGTTTTAACATTTCTTTTGGATTTTTAGCAATCAAAATATGTTGTCCAAAAGCTGAGAGGATTGAAGAAATTTGGAAGAAAAAAATACAACATATTTTCTAGGAAAGGAAATGTAATACAAACATTAATGCGATCAAACCCCTAACTTTCCATTTAAAGATTAAATTAATGGGTCAGATTGGAAATAGCAATTCCCTACTTGCTATGCAAAAATACATAACACACACTTTCACTCTAAAAGCATTTAAAATTCTATATTGAAACATATAGAACTATAAGTACATATAAAATAGTAAAAAGCAGAGTTGCAGGGAGCAGTGGAAGTGCAATGCCTTTTCTTTAAGAGACTATAGTCATTCTGGGAGTAAAATAACAGCCAAACACTGGAGATGGGGGAGTTGTTCACACTTCATGCTATGTCCGCTGGAAAAGCGTTACAATTTCCCTGCTACGTAGATCTGTGTGAGCTCTGCAGAGAGGAGCAGCAGGATCAGGGCAGAAAGGGCATTGCATCCTGCCAGGATGGTGCTCTCGGCATCGACCCTGCCCTGGGGCGCAGAGACAAACTCCTCCCCATTGATATTTAGTTCAATTACTAAAATTGTTCTCTGTACTGGGCACTGGATTTGGGGACTGTCCCCATCTCTGACACTCTGTGTGTGCAAAACCCATCTGTCCGTATAAGCTTTGTAACCAGCAGATATTGGCTTTTACCACACCTTGCGTGATGGGTTTTAAATACTCCTGTCAGGCTAATAACAATAACAGAAATAGTATTCCACTGAAGGGCAGAGAAGATGGACTAGATCCAAGGTGCTTCTCAGAGAGGCAGATTGTATATGATACTATGCTTTGAAAAACTGAAAGTTGTCTCTGATGTCAGTAGCGTTCGTCTCTTCAGCTGAGCTACATGTGGCTCTCCTGTGCATCTCGCTAATCTCAGCAAAGACCAGTTTCCTCATCCTCTGAAATCAGCTGCTTTGTATGAAAGTCCTTCTCAAGGTGAGGTCCATTCCCGCATCCCCCAGGCTAGCTCCCCCAGGTCCCCTCTCCCCATCCAAGGACTGATAAGCCCCAGCGCTGTGGCCGCTGCCGTGCCGGGGCAGCCTCTGCAGCAGCTCCACAAGCACAGCTTCTGAAGGGGGCTTTCTTAGTGTTATTATTTTGTGGTCAAAAGGTTGCATATGCTATTTTTTTCTGATGCAGAGGCTTAGAAAGAGTGGAAAGCAAAATATTTTGATAATTATTCAGGCCAGCGGGTTACATAAAAGGTTCCATAGCCCTCTGCATCAAACCTTAACGGTTCAAACCACAAATTCTGTTTTTGCAGCCATAAAACATTCAGGGCAAAAAAAAAAAAAGATATTAAAAAAAATAAAATAATAAAATCCATTTTCCATTTGCTTGAAACTTATAAAATTTTATGTGGTGAAAAATGACAGTTTACTCCCAGAAGGAAACTGCCCAGAGAGGCTTGTTTTATAGGCACGGTGGGATCAAGAAATAGGCCTGGATTTGTGTCCTTAGTCACATAAAGTAAATGCTGAAAGATGTCACAGAGCAGCAGGCGAAAGCTGCAGCAACGTGGGTCGTCCCAGACTTGCTGGGAAGGGTTGTTGCTGGAGCAGAGATGGAGGGGAGGGCAGGGCACATGGGGGTGCTGTGTGTCCCAGGGCTTGCATGGTGCTCTCGGTTTTGATAAGGTGACCCAGCAGTCTGAAAACAAGGGATGAAATCCTATAGGGTGTTCAGGACCTTCAGCTTCCTCAGCCCCTTTGATCTCATAGGCTGCGATACAGCACTTACCAGGCTAAAGATGCACACATGAGATGCTCAGTGAGACGAGCTGTAAGAACAAGGGCATTGCCATAAGCATCCAAGCCTGCGTGCTGGTCCAAGCAAGGGCTAGCATCAGTGCTTAGAAAGAGCACCTCTGGCTCACGGGGTTGCCTCTAGCTCCCATTGCCACAGTTTAATTCTCTTCTCACAGCAGTGCCTGAAGCAGAAACCTCAATGGAGTTATTGAGGTTTTCCTGGGCTTTGCTGGGTTAAGAGTAAGCAGAAGCAGACCCCACCATCACAGCTGAGGATGAGACGATGCAGTGTTGATGGAAAGCACTGGCACAAGAGCTCACCAGCTCTAGGAATTCAGTCTGAATTCCTGGCTGCACAAAGTCAAACCCGTGTGGTCTGGGAGTCAAGTTCTCAAAGCACAGAGCAGACCTCCCTCTCCACCCCCAGCTAGCTCCAAATCTCAGAGCAGTGCAGCTCTGGGCATGATCTAATGAGCTTTTGCCTTTCAGTCACAACTAAAGGTGGCATCGCTACATGGCACAGCCGGGCACCAAAGGCCCTGAGCAGAGCAGCTAGGTCAGTGTTAGGGTACCCACGTGGTGCTCTGCAGTGTGCAGCCGTGTCTTGTGGATGCCTACCCCTGCCATAGTTGAAATACATCTTCCACACTACCTATACCAAAAAGAACCTGCCTCAAGCATACGCCATGGGATATTCTTTAGTTCACTGGTTATTTTCCAGCTCCGTATGAAGGTGCAGGGACCAGTATGTTCCGAGTTTCCTTTGCTGGAGAGATTCATCTGGGTGATGTTGAAACATCCCCAACCTCCAGCAAAGCTGCAAACGCTCTGAAAATCACAGAAAATAGCAGGTGCAGTGCATGGGATGGCCTCTGAGCCAGTCTGCTGCAGGGCTGCTCTGTCCCAGGCATTCACAACACACCACTGAAATCCTAAGCAAAGTATGCCTACTTGAATTCCATGCAAAAACCTGTATCACCAGGTTTCTGGTTGTTAAATGAACATAAAGACATATATACAAACAGTCCCAGTTACATAATTACTTTTGCTTTCTAAGTGAAAGATATCCTCAAAATTATTGAGAATAAGATGCACTTTCTTTATGGGTTTTCTACCCTGGAACATTAAAAAGTCA
Organism: Fregata magnificens; assembly: GCA_013389945.1. NCBI lineage: Eukaryota > Metazoa > Chordata > Aves > Suliformes > Fregatidae > Fregata > Fregata magnificens. The sequence continues at coordinate 80,007 of WAAD01029146.1, read as the reverse complement.
TCTCATCTCCTGAAAGTACAGGATGAAGAAATATGTTAAAAATTTCCCAATAGTCAGCCACAAAAACACAGACTATTACCAGCTAAAAACCAACATTATTCCCCCTGCGTGTTAGAATTTGACACTTCTGGGTACTGGCAACATTTTTCAAAAGAAAATTAAAAAATAGCTGCGTATAAATGAAAAAGGTCTCTTTACTTTTCCATTTGCAGAGGGAAAAAACAAAAACAAAACACTCACTTTATGTCCTTTTTACATGGGAAACATTAAAAAGTCATCTAATCTCCTGCAACTAGCACTAATTAATGAGCAAACATGTGATCTGGGAAGAGGAATAAAACTGTAACCTGGACTTTCTGTAGTGCAATTCAAAGTCGTGACACATTTAAAGTCATAAATGCATTTTGCTTGATTCTGTAGGATTTGTAATTAACAACTTGAGAGGAAATCTATGCAGCAGTGAAACACGGGCCTTTTTTTTCTTTTTTTAAATTCTTCAGCATTAGTGGTTCTCTTGGTGATGGGGATGCATTAAACTGCATCTGGAAGCTCAAGCCCACCGTGTAGAGCCATACCACAATCTGCCTCTGTGGTCATTTCTGAAATATCCAGTCACTCCTGTACCAAAACTTCTCAACCATTTTTTTGGAGATTTTGCAACCCAGTGAGCCTCCAGCATTTTTGAATACCAACTTTGTACCTGGGAGATTAACTATTGGCATGACAGCGTACTTTCTGAGACAAGCAGGCTTTAGTAAAGCCCCATCCAGCAGATAAGGAGCCAGCGAGCCAGCTTAGCCTGGTCTATTCTTATTGTCGCCCATCAGAAACCTATCTAAGACTCAGACACACCAAGAGCTATTACCCTGCTCAGAGCTATGTCCTTCTTTACATTTAGGCACATATGTAGCCTGGAGGTCTCCCAGGAGTGTGCTGAGCTTTGTGACAAATATTCACCTTGTTGCTGGTTCTTCTGTCCCCTTGCCAAGGGGACATGTGGGGTGCAGCAGGGGTTTCAGCATTGAGCTCTGCAAGGTCACTTCAGCTTGCTGGCATTTCAGACACCCTCTTACTGTGAAATGCTTTGCAGATGGGGACCAATGTCCTCAAAGAGGTTTTGCAACTCATGGGGAATTCACAGAAGCTATGTAGTGCCTCCCAACACCTGAACTGCTGAAAAAATGCATGTTTTGCACCAACTGGAGCTCTGTACATGCTAACAGCATCATCCCTAGGCATATTTATTGCTGTAGTCCCACAGAGCAGGCCTACAATGTGAGAAATTGCATCCAGATCGTTGTCTGCCAGGATGGGATGGAGTTTCCTAGCTGAGCAAAGACAGGAAAAGTTGTTCTCAGAAACTGTCCAGTGAAAGCTTGAAGTCAGAAGTGAATCCAGGAGAACGTCTACACTGTGGACTGAATTGACCGATTGTGGTTGTGTAGCCTCAGCTGAAGGAGTTATTATTTTCACGTCTGGTAATAAATAGAATAATGGACAAAAAGCCTAACTCCCTGCATGATGTCTGAGTAAATGAGCTTGGTACAGCGGTTCACTGTAGGATTTGTGGTTTGGGACCTTCTTCCAGGCCGTGAATCAACACGCAAAGCAGATCCAGGGCCACTCGTGTGGCTGCGAGGACTCACGGGTGTCCCTGGTTTCTCTGTTCTGCCTCCACAAAATGCCCTCACTCTCTCCCAGATGCCCATAGCGTGATCATTACCATAGGGTGGTCATCACCTTGACCTCCTCCGTGTCCTCCATAGGTGAGAACATGCACGACATGCAAGAGCTGGACTCTGCCGCCGGCTCATCCCTCTGGACTTTATTGTCATCTGATAAATCCTCTCTGCTCTCTGTTTGTTTTAAATCCTTGTTGGAAAACCTCTTTCATGGTAACTCAGCCTCTGACAACAAGCACTTAGAGGAGCTGTCCTCCCAGTTTAGAGCTGTCAGCCGTAAGTCAGTGGCGGTACCATTAACATAATCCAGGTCTCTTCACTCTTATTTCCAGACACTAACCGCTGGGCAGCAGTTCTCCCTGCAGACAAGCTGCAAGACAAAGTAACTGCTTAAAGCAGCATGATGGTACTTTTCAAAAAAAAAAAATCTTCCTTTGCAACATATCAAAAGAAAAAGCAGTCTTCTGTTTCTGGTATTCCTGATCAGTCTCTTTTTCAGTCTTGGGACTATATTGTCATTCTTCTAGATATTATATGATATGATAAATAGAATATAATACAATACAATATAATATAATATTATATAAATGTTACTGATGTTCTGTAATATTACTGTTACAGAGGGATATTAACATAGAATTCGAACCCTTTCCCTGCATCACAGCTTCTCTGAAAATATAGCACTCTTTTTGTTGTTGTTTTTTAATTCTCTCTGCCTTCAATGTGTAGTTAGTCCCTCAAGAAACCAAGATCGTCTTCTGAGCCAGCCTACATCATGCACAGACGTCACTTCTCCAACACCATTACAGGTACAGGGCAGGCTGGTTAGCTCTCAGCTTGGGGCAAGATTGTCAGATGGCACCAGCTGAATTCAGGTGGGTCTAGCTCACGTGGAGCCCAGCTTGTACCACACTAGTGGGCTCAGGCTTTCAGAGATTTACACAGGCAATTCCTCAAGATCAGTGGGTACTTTCTAGAGTCCAAGACAGCAACCCACCCTCCCCCAGGGATAACTTGGGAAGCCAGATCTGGAGCAGGGGTAAATGGGTGAGCACTGCTCACTTGTGCTTCTTTACTGAATTATTTTATAGGATTTAATAAAGAGTGATGTCCCTGTGTCCTGCACGTGGTTCAGGTACCCGTTTATCTGTGTTTTCAGCATCTTTTGCTTTTTATTCCCCCCCCTTTTTTTTAATGCTAAGAGCACTTAAGGCCCTGGTGCTTGCCTCTTTTGACATATTTTTTTTCCCCTTGGGAAAACACATGTGTTTTTTCCTTAGAAGAGATCTGAGCTGAGCACTGCCTTCCCCAGCTACTCCTCTTCCTCTGGTCCCAGTCTCCAGCTGCTCTCAGTTGCCACAAGGAGGGGAGGAGCTCAAGGTTTGATGAGTAAGTTTCAGTGGAAAACTTTGATTTGTTTCCTTGCTTGTTTAATCGTTCTCTTTCAAAGGTGGTTGGGGGTTTTTTGGAAGGGGACCAAGCTGCTTGCTTTGAGTGATCAGCTCTATTATATTTAGTTATTACATTTATCTCTAAATTCCCAATCTATCTGCATACTAAATGAGATTGCCAGTCTAATGAGCTTCTGAAATTTAATTGAGTGCTATAGATATTACTAAATCTCTCTGCAGAAATAAGACCAAATTAAGATTCAGACAGATATCATGAAATCATTCAGAAAATCTGTCCCTTCTCATTACCCAGTGTAGGTTTTTTCCATTAGAGATTACATGGGCTTTAAAATCATCTGCTTCATTATTGATGAGAAAATTGAATTATTTTAATCTGTGTATTATTTTAAGGTTTTGACAAGCAGTCAAACCACCATGCTAATCCCTAATCCCCGGATAATCATCACCCAGCAATTTTAAAATGTGGTCTCAGAGAATTACAGGAGGAGCCAGGAATAAAGCAATCAGAGTCTGCACATCAGATGACTTTATTACTAGCATTACTAGCATTATTATTATTATTTAAAGTACGCCTCTGGCATATCTTACAAAAACCTCTTCCCCATCTGCTCTGCATCGAAAGTTTCAGGAAAGAGGCAAAGTCAATCACCCAAAGCAGAACAATGTTCAAGGCAAGTTTGATAAAATAAAAATAATTCTTCCTTTAAAAAAATCACATCGTTTGCCACACATTTTAAGGCACAGAAAGTATTGCATAACTCCTAACCACCGAGTGAGCTAGGAATACTGTATGCCTTTATTCTCCGAGTTTAACAGTTATAATTAGAACCTTTCCTATATGGTTTCTATATCTACATGTAACTCTAAAAAAATCCCTCTTGTCTTTCCCAATAAACTGAAGCATTGTTACACAGACTGAAGTCAAACAATTAAAGTGAGAAATGGAGACGCTGGTTTTTGAAGAGGGTTGGGTTTTTTTTTTCTTTTTTTCTGAGGCAGAAAAAATCTCCAAATTGAAATGTTCACACTTAGCATCAGTTTTGTCTTCGCAGCATTGCTGCCCACACTTGGGTAGCCTCTGGAGGCAGAGGGTGACGACAAAGAAAGCGAGATGGAGCTAGCTATAGAGAGCAGCGAACACATGGAGAACACACGCATGGCAAAGCCTTGGTAAATTGTCATGTGCAATGAAAAAAGCAGAGAAATGGCAAAATAAGAACCGATTTGGGGGGAAAAAAATGCCCAGCAGCCCAAGGGGAAACTCAGGTCTCATGGGAGCCAGGCTATCGGAAAAGAACAGGAGAAAGAGAGACCCGTGGCTGCTCATGGCCATGAGACACCGCAGCAGACGACAGAGGTAATACAGCCTGATTTTACATCTCCCAAAGAAGGAGTTACACTGATGGGAGATGTCTGTTTAGCTCTGTTTAGAATAGCCTTAGCGGTATTAAGTCTCCCTGGGATGAGGCCTCTCACCTTTCTCTCCCAAAAAATGAAACCTCTCTCCTTGCTTAAAATCACAGAGGATGGTAAAGGAAAAATTTATTTCTTGGACTTCTTCCTAAGCCAGAGAAACTCTTATTATTAATGCCAAGGTACAAGAGTGTGTTCTTCATTTCAGCATTAACTGCAGTGTAGCCATATGGTTATACACCCTCATGTACACATTAATATTTCAGAATGCTTTCTTTAGGGTTCTTTTTTTTTTTTGTTGCAGCTTATTTTTCTTCCCTCCTGCTCTGCATGTCAAGAGATGATTGATACATGCAAAAGTGGGCCTTAAAAACACAAGTCATTGCCCGAGGTTCTTCCTATAATCAAAGCACATGCCCACCCATAGCTAATTAGACATTAGCCTAATGTCAACTGATTGATTTAGAGCAGTCCTACCACCCACCCGAAAAAGAGCACGGAGCTTTTGATGGTGGGCAATGGAGGGAAAGCAGCACCTGAAGGAAGGGAAGTTTTGCCTTTAAAAGTTCATGACATAAAACCTACGTGTTTATATTTATGTAAAGAAGATGCAGAGCAGTTTTTCCTCTTTAGTGTGTGTTAAACAAAAGGTACTGGTCAGCAGGAAGAAGCAGTTAAAGTCCATTCTGGACAAATTTAGGAGGTTTACGCTGTTGAAGAAGTTTAGTGGAGTACATCACCGTGATAAAAGCAAAGGTCTTGCCTCACCCCCAAGGTGACACGCGGCTATTTTGCTGGGTGTAGTCTTGCACTTTGCAGTAAGCTAAGAAAATACATTTGGCTACAATTTAGATGATACAATTTTTTCAAAATCCTTTGCATTTTTTTCTTTTGCTTTATTTTTCCCCCTTCTTTTCCCTCCCCCTGCAACCTCACCACTCTCCCCACTCTGGATTTATGGGTCAGGAACCCTCAAAGTTGTCGTGATGGATTAAGCAGAGACAAGTTGTATCGAGTAAATTAAAAATGAAATAGTTACAGCTGTTGGAATAGTCCCAGGGCCAGGGGACGTAAAAGACTTTCTATCCTCAAAGGGCCTGGAAGTAATCTGTGAAGCACCAACTGCTTAAATAAAGACAGCTTGAGTGAGGGCTGGCGTCCTGAAGGATGGAGAGAGCATCCAATGCCATTGGGCTTGAGCATGGTTTAAGGGAAACCAAGGGAGAAGCTACCCTCCAAGCCCTGTTTGGTCCAAGTGTCCCCAGACCCCCGGGTCTCGTAGCCAGGAGGGGACAGCAGGAGGAGAGTGAAGAGGGCATTTTGGGACAAGCAATCTCAAGGATTTCATTTCTGTTACTGTGAATCTCTGCCATATGTCATTGAACCATGGGGGTTAAAGCTAGAAGTTGTCTTGTGGTTTCCCAGGCACAAAGCAACACTGGGAAGCCTACAGAGCTGAAGGCACACAGACTAAGGAGTAGGAAACCTACCTTTCATCCTACCAGATGAGAGACATCTCCCAGATGAGAGACATCTCCCAGATGATAGACAAACCTATGGGGCCTTTCTTCACAGGTGGTGATGCTGAGGCTGACTCGGGTGAAGATACCAGAGTTCTCCGTTCTGCTCAGCCACATCTTCTTCCTCTCTTTTGGAAAAACTGCTTTGCTCTTTGGACGCCTTTTCCCTCCCCAGCTCTCTGCTTTTTTATATTCTGTTTATATGCTGTCTATGCTACTGTCTTGCTCTGGGTTTTGTGGGTTGGTGTTTTTTTTGGTACAGTAACATCTAGCCAAACAAGGCAATTCAGTGAACCAGGGGCTGTAGCGGTTGCAGTAATACAAGTACCCAGTGCTAAATACCACGGCACAGGGAAGGCAGTGTCTCGTCCGAGGGCCTGGTCCTGTTTGATTCAGCTACCCGCAAAAGCACAGTCTCTCCCTATTGATAATAAATCAAACACAGACAAACACATTCATAATTTATCTTTTGTGAATTTGAAAGTTGTACAGAATGACCCTTTTTAGTCAAATAAAAGCACTCCAGAGTGCCTCGCTGCGGCGGGCGCTGGTGAGCGTTCCCCCGACATGCGCATTCATAGTGAAGGCGTTTGGGCCAGTCCCAGAGTTAATGGAGCAGAGACGACAGGGATGGCTGGGAATAACACATGGAGGAATTTTTCATCCCAGCTCATCTTCAAACAGTGCCCTTGAGGTGTCTCTGCTGTGCACACAGCAACGAACCACTCTCTGCTCCCAGCACCAGCAACAAGTTCTGCCTCTGAATTACTGCCTTCAATGTTTAAGGTGGAATTTGTCTCTGCAGATGAGAGAAGCAGCTGAATGTGGTCCATGATGCAATATTCCCCTTTTAACCCAGCAGCATCCAGGGGAGGAAGAGGAGGAGGACGCATCTCCAGCAGCAGAATCTGTGCAACTTCACATTTCTCAGCTATAAACCTTTCAATAGCTGGAAGTAAATCCTTCAGCTTTCTACTAGAGCTCAGCCTCTGCAGCTGCAAATTTATTCGGCAGGCAGAGAGTCAGGCCAAAAGAAGTAAATATGAGCGATGTGACTGATAGTGCTAGAACATTACGCAAGCTCCCACATGACTGCGGCGGAGGCCAATTCCCCGGCTGCTAATTCCCTGCTGGAGATCTCCTACCAGAAGCTGGAGGCATCCTTCCTGGGATGCTGGGCAAGGAAGGAGGCTCAGTGGCAGGGGGGAGAAGGTGTTTCTGGAGGGAGGTCTGCAGAGCTCAGCTCTGGAGTGGCAGCTTTCAGATACAAGGCTGCTCATATGTGCTGGAGAGCTGCAAGCAGAGATGATGCCCTTCTCTGGTTTGCTTATCGTGCCACACACCCCCTTGTCTCACGTGCATAAGTACTATAAATCTACTTGTGACTACTGGAGGTGGGCTGGTGGTTTAGCTTTTAGTGGTGGTTAAGGACTAGCCAGCATATGGCGCTGGCAACACCTCAGAGGTCCTATTAATTGCAAGAGCGTCAGAGCAAAGAGCAAAGGCTTAAAAGCGTAAAGACCTCACTGCATAGCAGATGAGCATTTTGCCGCATGTATTACCCCATAACTGCCTGCAATTAATGCATGATGCATTAAAGAACCACTCCAGAACGAGTCTCCCAGTTTCACCGTGCTCGGGCAGCTCTGCCGCAGCACCCAAAACCGTGGAGGGAAGCAGACAGCGGGGATGCAGGTTTGCCTGGAGGGACTTGGCAGCAGCCACAGGTGCAAAGGGTGGGGAGCAATCCCAGGTCACACATGCCAACATGGAAAATCACAGGGGCTGCCCGGGTTAGGAGGCAGAGCAAGCAAGAGAGCTCTTAATCTGTTGCCGCCGGGCTCTCTTTGCACAGCAGCCGTTGCTTCCCCAACAAGCCGAGGAGCATCTTGGGCTGTACGTTAAGGGGCTATACATTAGGAGAAGAACGCCCCTGTGAACCCATCTCAAAGGCTGGGTGGAAACATGTATTTGTCTTTCCTTCCCATGCAAAAGCCAGTGAGCTGTTCTTTTTAATGCTGCCCTCCAGGACGCCTGCTGTGGGAGGGAAGGTCCTCCAGCAGCATTAGGGGCTGCTCTCTAGCTTTGCTCACAGGCATCTCTGCCCAGAAACCAAGTGAGCCACAACAAGGCTGTTATTAGGAACTGTCAGAAGTTGCTGCCACTTTTAGTATTCAACACCTCGGAGAGCAAATTCCCCCTCCCGGCGTCCTGGTTCACCTCGCCGCTCCCCCCCGCCTTGGAGACTGGTTTCCATTAACACTGTAAAGCTAATAAGTCTCCTGAAATTGGAGTGACCTGGATCATGCGGAGTACCTTTGGGGGGCTGGGGGGTGGTGGTGCGCACACACGCGTGTGTGTTGCTTGCTGATGAAGACAAAACGCTAGCCTGTGCTCTTGTGCTTGCAAATGCACACACTCTTAAAAGGGGAGATTATTTCTTCCTTAGGTTGTCCAGCTCTTGAACTTTACCAAGCTGCAGCTATCTGATGCCAGAAGGGGCTCTTTCTCTTTAGTATGCCTCATTTTTTATATTAAATTGATGGGGTATCCTTTTATCACAGCCTTCATCTCAAGAGGAAAAGGATAGACACCTATTCTGCAGAGCAGTGTAGGGGAGAAGGGACTGGTTGACTAGTTGCAGCATTTCAGGAAAGCAATATTATTTCTATATTTCAAACTGCCATGATGTAAGCTGGAGCAGAGGGATGTTCGTCTTCTTGTTTTGTAAAACTCCAGCTTTTGGAGTCATGTGAATCTCAAATTTCACTTAAACCCAAGCTGCTTCTAGTGCTTGTTACACAGGTACTAGAAACTACAATCTGAAATACCCTCTAAAGTTTTAAAAACTAAAAACCAAACATGAAGGATCCTCATTTTCAAATAAACCTTTATTATTTTCATTCATTTAGCCAATGTCTTTCTTCCGCAAAAACAATTTCTTGAAAGACTGTGCTAGTAATATTGAAGGTGCTGGACTTGTCCTGGACCCAAAGAAATACAAGAGCCTTCTCAGGGACTGGCTGTTCCCTCCCAGAGCTGTGTCAGCTCAGGCTCCAGAAAGTGAAATACAGCCATGCCATACTGTGCTACCATTGCCTTTCTGCTTTATTGTATCCATCCATGCATTCGCACATTATAGCTGCCCAGGTAAAAATCAGTACAGTCTGGTAGCCCAGTGATGTGCGCGCTGAGCTGGGTGAGATGGATGCCAATATTTCTACTGGTGTTGCTGTTGTTCTTGCCGCTATTATTACAGTTCCTACTGCATTAACACCTCGGACCCCTGTCATAGAGTAAAAGCCCTCAGTGCTAACTCTTACAGATGTGAAACAGAATTGTGAGGACTGGCCCAAAGCATCTATGATCTGACTAATACTTTTCCTCCCCCTTACAAATTGATGTTGCTTAATACTTTCGGAATCTCACAGCATTTCAGCCATGTGAGATTTTTATATCCTTTTTTGTACAGGGACCTTGTGGGCTTGGAGGGGGGGTTGTTTGGTTTTGTTTTGGCTTCGCTTTGATTTTGTAATTTAAAGTAATTTCTCGCCACTATACTGTAAAGTGGTCCCATCAACTTGCAAGCACATTGACAACACACAGAGTCTACCTTTCTCATTTGAAAAGGACACTTCACTTGGTTGGGATATTTTCTGAACAGAAAATGGGCTAATTTGCAACGCAGCAAAGCTAGCTTTGGATCCAGAAATAGCTCCAATATGCGGTTGCTTTTTCAGCAAAAGAAGGTGGGAGGGGTGGGTGGGGGGGTGGCAGTGCGCACTCTATTCTGAACGCTGGGGTACCAAAATAATGCTGACTTTCAAAACAGGCCTGCATGGGTCTGCTTTGTTGGGGAATAACAGTGCCGAGCATCTAGATCTGGACTTTAGTTACAGAGTCCATGCCATCATCATCACCCCAGGAGGCAATGCCCCTGAAAGGGAATAGTCCCCATAACTGTGATGGAGTGCGGGGCTCCCTTGGCAAAGCACAGACTGTCCCTCTCCCAGCAAACCTCCAGATGATTACAGCTGCAGCACAATAACTTGTTTTTGCAGTAGGATGCTGGGCGATGCCACAGACGTTACTCACGGCTGCATCCTGGAGCCCAGACGAGAACATTCATTTCACACCGCAAACTTATTTTTTTCCCCCTCTGACGCTTTCTTTTATCGAGTTTCAATATAATAAACAAAGGGGACGATATTATTTCACTGGCAAAGACTCCAACTAATGCACAAACAGTTTTCAATACTGGCACATGGAGGGACTTTTTCACCATACAGTGGCCAGTCAGACCCATATCAGTCCTTAATGGCACAGGGAAATGGAAATTCAGATCTTTCACCTTGAAGAATAGCTGCAATTCATACACTGCTCGTACTCCCTCCCCCCTTTTTTTTTTCCCTTGTATTGCTAGCACAGCAAACTGAATCATCACAGTGGTATCAGAGGAAACTTTTCCAAGCTGTTGATGTACAGCAAAGGGACAGTCTCATATAACTCAGCATTTAATCGTCTCAGACCAATGGCACTGTGTCTGCAAGAGCAGGGCCCTGGCTTGCTTTGTGTGCATGCTTTGGTTCTCATAATGACTTTGGGCAAGTTGCTTCACTCCTCTGGGCTTCTGCTGCCCTTTTATATGGTCTATTTGGACATAAATTCTTCCGGCTGAAAGTCATTAATTTAAACCTTATTCTTGGCTTGTGCCAAATCCATTCCCAATAGATTACATCTAAACTGGTCCCTAATTAATTGGGACGAAGGGTCAGGGGCAGCCGAGTCCAGCCCCATCACTCTTTCTGTCCTATTGGCTTTTGCTACAGGTGCCCTTAACCATGCTGGCCCCTGGGCTCCACCAGACCTTTGGCTAGTTATGAGTACAAGCCATATTTCATGCATTTGATAAGCTTATTCTAGAACTCTAGCTATTGTTAATCTAATGGTAGAGCATCAGCAGTGGTTAAAGCAGACAAGCACTTTATTTTTATTGTTTTCAGTGTCAGCTTTTGAGCATATGTTTCTGGAGCCAAAAAGATACCAAAAGTTGTTAAAGAGAGCCTCTGTACAAGTGTTCTACGAAAGCAGAGGTTTTGCCTGCAACCCTGCAGTATGAGATCCAGAAGTACCTGCCAACTTTCATGGCAATGGCGAACTGGAGCCCCCATCCCACCAGTATACCTACAGGGTATCACTGGAAGAGCACACTCATGGAGGGAAGCGCATGAACTGCTGTCACTAACAACCCACAAAACCCAGGGAAAAAAGCAAACACAGAGCAACGTGCCTGGGCAACTCCGCCAGGCAAATCTCTCTACCCAGAACAAGCCAAGATTAATTTCTGGCCAAAATTCCTGCACTAACACTAACTGCCGCTTGATTAAGTGATTTTTCCTGAGATCATGATGCAAGTCATTGTCAGAGAAAGGGCTTATGCAAGGCTGCAGCAGTCCCTGCTGAACGCTTGAGCCATTCAACAATCCAACCCACCGCACAACCCGTCAGGCCTGTCACCTGCAGTCAGCTCCCCCATTGGAAAAACATGCAATTTTCCAAAGGTAAGGGAGTCTTGGGTTACTAGGAACACAAATCATTACGAGTGAAACTGCATTCCCAATTTATTGTATTTGTTTTATTTATAATTTTATTACTTACTCCACATTTTCCATATTTTTCCATGTGTTTCACGTCATTCTTGTCTATTCAGGCCTTTACATGGAAACTTGGGCTCTTCTCCACTGCCTAGTATGTTGAAGGCTTTATAAACAGCCTTGTTTCATTGTTTGCTCTGCACGTTTCCATCCCAAGAGCATGTGACTAACGTTGTGCCTGGTACAAGTCTGAATATTCTCTCACTGGGGAACAGGATGGGGCGAGAAGGGAAGAAAAGCAACTATTAATGTGATGATAAGCTGGTGAAAATAAAGACCATCAAATTGTTCAACTGGAGTTCTAACAAAGGACAGTTTGAGACTCTCTGATTTGGGTTGGGTTTTTAGCATGTTAGGGTTTTAAGTTGTCAAAGATGGAGATTTTTCCATGCACTGCAGTCCAGGCTGAAGACTGATCAAGGTGTTGCATGCACATACCCAGATTTCCCACCAAACCAAAAAACACAGTTCACTGAACAAGGAAACTCCTCCCAATGCTGGTAGGTTCCTTCCCTGCTCTACGCTTCTGGAAGGTAACATCATGCATCTGTGTGCACAGTTAATTCACTCTTTTCCCCTCTCCCGGATGCATAGGCAAGTATTTTCTTTCATGCTCACATCTGACCGCAATCTGTGAGCAAATCAGGAGCATTCAGCAATGCTGTTTTTAGCTGTGCTTTCAAGGTTTTGTGTCAACAGGAACATTAGGTCAATGTGCAAACAGCCTTGGAAAATCTGGTGCGGCATCTCTAATGCTATTGACAGGGCCTGCTTAAATTCGGCATTGCCAGGCTAACAAGTTGTCATTCAGCTCTTGAGCGCACTTACACCATCTCATCTATTTTTCATCAGTCTTGCACCCTTCGTGACACCCTTATCAATTCAGGAGCGCGTTCATTCTGATTCAGTGCAATCCCACGAGTACTGAGTCACACGTGAACCCGACTAATCTCTCGGCTAGCAAAAGGATGCTCAGTTCCTGCAAAAAACTCGTCAAGTTTATTCTAGATTCTATAGTTAAGGTGACTTTTTTATATCAGGAACTCAAAAAACAATGTAGTATTTGATGGCAGAGGAGGGGCAAGGAGATTGGATTAAAACATCTGGCGAGGTAATTAGATTCACTAAAAAGTTTACACTCCAAACTGCCCCTACATAATTGATGGGACTATTGTGATGTGTCACTTCCACTTACTGGCATTCAGCAGCCGCTCTCACCTTGCTGCGCCCTGCACTAACCTTCGCAGCTGACCTGCTGCGGTCCCCCTATTAAAGCTGCAATTATGGGGTGACTCTTAATAGCGAGGTCTTGCTTCAGAGTGGGGAAAAACGTTTCTGTAGCTCACATGCGACAATTAAAGATAATTTAAAATGTAAGTAATTGCACTGGTTTTCTGGAAACTACTGTAGAGGTCTTGTCCCAGGCATCTGACAGGCATGGTGGTGTATTTTGACAAGTTTTGCGCAGATTTCCATTAAATACCAACTAGCAGCTCTATTTTCTTTGGAGTCATTGGTCAGGAAATGGAGATTGTGAAAGGTCAGGCCTGGAAGATTTGGGAGGGGATGGAGGTGTTATTCGTGTTCTGATCCATGGCGATCTAGTTCCAACATAAATCCTTCAGTGGCTTGATTCTTGCTTTCTGCGTAGTCTCTGAGCAGGAGAAAGGTAAGGACTGAACCACAGAGAAGAGCTTCTGTTGAGTTACTTCCACCCCTGCAGAGATGCCAGGCAAGGTGGGACCTACAAAATGTCCATCTGCTCGCTGGAAACCTACAGAAACCTGGTGAGTCTGGGTTGAGAGAGCTGGTCAAACACCAAAATATTTGGTTGGATCCCCATCCCACCACAAGCATTGCACTAAACCTCTTTGTTTGCAAAACTAGATTTGAAACTGCAACTACTCCAAGGCTTCTGCAAGGTCAGCGATGTGTGAACATCCTGCAGAAAGCACCCAGATACTTTCAGAGGTTCAGCAGTCCCTGAAAGAGTTTTGTATCATGAAAACAGACTGTCAGATGAGTTTGGATTCTGCCACATGGTCCTAGCGATAATAAACCATCTGTGTGCATCATGCTGCACACGACCTTTCCTCTCTCAATTTTGCCTCCATCACTTTTCTTCCAAGTCCTCTCTGATTTGACCTACATTTAAGCAACCCAACAAATGCCAGCAGCATGCATAGCAGAGTCAAATATGCACTCAGTTACCAACATGCTAACAAAGAGTGAGTCCATCTACATCACAGTGAAAAATAAGCATGTGAAAATAGCATGATCCATAAAATGGAAAAGGACCCATCAGGAATAAATATAATCACCTTCTGCCACATTTGACTGATTTAGGCTCCTATCTCAGTCAGTGGGACTTTTGTTCCTAAATCATTTGGGGTAGGGTTTTAAAAGATGTTTGGTATCACAAGACGCAGAGAGAAAACTTGTACAACATTTGGAAATTGCACTTTTATTTCCTTTTCTGTGGCTGGATTTCTAAATTACGTTCAAAAGCTAGAGCTTATACCTCTGTATTATAGATGTAGTCAGCTTGTGCTGCTCGATAATAAAATTAAATATGTTTATAAGCAGTTGCAGGATCAGGATATCTGAAAGCTTTACCCTTTGTATAACTTTATATAGGACAAAATACATATACGAAATAAAAGCTAGGACAGGCTTGCCCTCATTATTGCTTTCAAGTGGCTGTCTTTCTGCCTGTAATATTTCAAATGCATTGGTAACACCATGGCAGCTCACCACAAAAAAACATTGCGGGACTTCATAAAAACCAGAAAATGAAATTAAATATAAAAAAAAAAGAAAGAAATTAAACATGTCTCTGAGGCAAATGCAGTGAAATGCAAACTTAAACTGCACGACCACAGAAAAAATTGCATCAAACTTTAAAATCATTTTTCTTCCTTTCTAAAACAAAATGATCCCAAATAAGAATATGCCTGAGCCCCTGGTCTTTATATTTATTCCAGTGTGGTGTTTTTAATGAGGGACTCAAAGAGAAATTACCCTTGAAGTGTGGAGAGAGCTGCAGTTCCTATTTTATCATGACTCAAGTATCACTTATGTGATGGCTGGATCCTTATGGATGAGCCAGAATGACAAGAACTGATTTGGGGGTTGGTTTTTGTAACCCAGAATCAGGTGGGTTTTTTGAAATTAAAAAGTCATCGATGTGCTCAGACACAACACGACACATGTTACAGTGACCCAGACAGAGGGAAAAGGTCCTGCACCCTCCGGAGAACCGCGGCTGAGTGTGCCTGACAAATGCCACCGCGTGGCACCGAGCAGAGACAGGCGCTGCAAAAAGCATTCCTGGGGCGATTTCCTGGTGCCTCTCCAAGCTGACAGAGGAGGTTTATATTAACATCACATGCCTGTCTTCAGTTGCATTTGTTAGCACAGCCCATTTGGAGATATTGCCATGTTGGACTGCATGGGGAACGGAGCGGAGGGCGGGGGAGCAAGAAAAAAAAAAGCAAGCAAAACATATCTAGCTTTTTAACACCAGCATCTTCACTAGTAACACTATCAAACCCAGGCTCCTCTGCCCTTGTCCGTGCAAAGCCTTTGTACAACACTTGGAGGGCAGCTTTTTAAAATGTTTTTGAACACATAACACATAGGAAAATAACACACTATAGAAACTTGGCAATGAGTTTGCCTCAAGTAGCCAAGTTGGGCATGGAAAAAAAAATTAGACAATAAAAGGTCATTTCTAGCCAAGTTTTAAGTGAGTATACAATACATACCTTTTTTTTCCCTGCTCTTTGCCTTAGTTATTGGCCAACTTGGCTAGGAGCTTATGGAAAACACTGAAATGGAATTACTATAATTGGGGTTTTTTTCCTCTTTTTGACCAAGCAAAAGTTCTTATAAGCAATAATTTAATTATGGCAAAAGAGTAACACAGACACGGTTTTAAGGATGCATCATCAAAAAACCCCTCTTTTCCACACCATATTTAAACTAAGGGTAGTTCATGAGCGCCAATGATCTAATACTACTGCTAGTTATGATTTTTTAAAAATTATTTATTATAAAGAACGTCATAAAGTGGAAAATGACTGGTGCCGATCATGTTTCCAAGCAGGCTAAGTCAGAACCGAGTGCCATAAGTCAATTAGGATAATAAACCTGCTGGAGTGAGGACGGGGACTTTCTTGGAATTAACATTTTCATCCTGCTTCTGGTGTGCTGTTACACGGGGATCAAACAGGAGACATTTAACAAGTGGCTTCCGAAGCCACCCTTCCGGCTCGCCGTTTGTGTGGCAGGTCTCCTCTGAGATGGCTTCAGTCTGTTGCAACATGTTCCCACAGCCTCCTTCCTTGCCCGCAGGTATTTCAGGTGGATGGTTGATTAAGAGCAAGCTCCTTGCTGACGTAGGTTGCGTATTTAACATCCTGCTCTGTTTCATACCTTCACGAGCCTTGGGTTTTATTTTATTTTTTTGGAAGGGTAGAATTTAAATGGGATTTTTCCCCCCCTCCTGAGAGCCTAACTGGAGGCATCCTCCTCTCCTTTTGAAGGCTGTGGGGTTTCTGTCTGGAGGATCAGAGTTCTTCTGAGATATTTGACCTAGAAACAGGGTAATTCCAGCTCACATCAGCCCAGGCGCCTGTGTGGCCTGGACCAGATACTTCAGAGAAAGATGCATAAACAGCTCATAAACAGCAGCCTCTGTGCTGAAATACCCTAATGATGCTGGGATATTTTGATGCAAGGACACTGACTCTGGATGTAAGATCAGTTTTGAAAAGCTGACCGCCTACGTGAGAGAGAAAAGGAGTCAGGCATGACAATAAAAGGGGGGAAAAAAACAGATTTGGAGACGAAAAGCAAAAAGAAACAGGGACCACAAGCCTGAGATCAACAGGAAGTTTGTAAGCTGCAGGTTTGGGCTCTGTTTAAATAAGAACAACGGTTTCCTCTCTGCCCCTTGTCAATTAAAGATGGCAATTCCTTTTCAAATAGAGCTGATCTTTCTTACATTTTCTCATATTCTCTTGGAAATGTCCTTCCAAGTTGGATGAGTTTTTTTTTTTTAACTAAGTGAAGGTTTTGCCAGATGCATTTACCTCTTCGCAATTTTTTTTGTCTTCACAAAATAAGAATCTAAAGTTAAAAAAAAAAATCCATTTCTATTTATGCTACTGGAAAATGGGAGGAAGCTGCAGCAATGGAAAAAGCAGAATATCTTCAGTTTGGAGGGACTGATTTGTTTTAACAGAAAATAGTCATGGCCAAACTAATTGTGCAAAGAGCAGGGTATTTTTTCTCCCCCAGTAATATTTCATAGCAGAGTGCTACAAGTCGCCTCCAAGCCGATCTTGGTTGCAACATGCAAGCAGCGAGCAAATAGGAATGGGCTGTGAGCAGAGAGCATCGCCCAGCTGGCTGTCACGACTGTTATGTGAAAACCCACGGGCAGGCGCCTCCAGCCCATGAATTTGGCACCGGCCAATGTGCCGCAGCGATGGAACAGCCAGCCCTCTGGGCAGACTTCATTGCAAGCTGTTTACTTGTGCTACTGGGGGGTTCGCAGCCCAACAAGCCTTGTCAAGCTCAATATGTGTAAGGCGGGTGGGGCGATCTCTAATTATACCCCTCGGGAAGGACTTACATGACCTAACATATCTAGCACATAAGAAGTCCATTCCACACCGTTTAGATGGCATTTGTTAGCTGGCACGACTGGTTCTGCGCTGCAGAACCAGTGAGTTGGATGGAAAGTAAACATGGTGAGTAATGCCAGAGTCACGTTGGATGCAGCATGTAATAACTTGATTTGTGACAAACGCAGTGGAGAAACTGGCTGATGCGACCGGCTGCCTCAAGGAATTGTCTTGGGTGATGTACTGCTGATGCTTCACATTCAGAAGTTCGTGTGGACAAACGTCTATAGGTGAGACTATCATCTGTAGCGGTTCAAGGGCACTGGATGGACCTCCTTGAAGAGAGTCAGCAGGAAGGGTACGGGATTGGGTTACGCTGCTCCTCGCTGCCTGCCCTGTCCCCGTCTCATTAGGCTGCACATTTTTTGGCAAGGAGACTCTCCTTTATTCAGCATTTGTGCAGTGCCTCTCTTGCATCTTTCTCTTCGGCTCACCTGTTAGTCATGCTCCAGCAGAGCTACTGAGAACTTAAACCACCCAACAGACGTGTGTGTATCACTGTACTTGTCTCATCGCTGGGGAATCTGCCCAGTACTACCCTGGTAGAAAACTGGGGAAAGGACGTGGCAGCCTGCCACCCTCTCCTCAGTGACAAGACTGTATATTCCTGCACTGCTGTCTCCAGAAGTTGCATAAAATAAACCTTTTAAAAGAAGTCTATGGAGAAATTATGAAGAAAGGAATATGCCTTTTGCTTGCAAAATCCAGAACTCATGCCACTGCTATATCATCAGTTCTATTCTTGGTCTCTGCTATTCCCTTGTCTCTTTTCCTCAGCCTAGCCCAGACACCACCCACTCACTCATCCTTTGGGTTGATGGGACACAAAGTCTCACCCAAGCGTGAGACCCTCAGACCATCAGTGGGACATCCCACCCGGCCAAAGAATCTGGAGGCTTCTAGCTTTTACAAGTCATTGCCATAATCTCAAGCAACATTAGAAGGAAATTGCTTTAGGGCACTGTCATTACAGTTTGAGAGTATTTGTCGACAGTGCAATGACTGTGCCATTTTTATGAACCTCAGGCTGGGTTAGATTTGAATGCAAGATCACCAACTTTAGCACATATACATTGGCCAGCTGAGCTGAAAAATGAAGGTCTCAGCACCACCAGGAACTGGCAGTTGCTTAAAAGTTTCTACACATCTTTGTGCACAGTCTTTGCCAGCGACAAATGAAAAATGATAGACCTAGCTTAGTTGAGAACAAAGTATAGTTAAATGTCTACATACCGATGTAATTACAAAGAGGTAGGTGATTAAATACCATTACTGATCTGGACCTAAACCTGTTAGCAGGAGACAACAGATTGCAAATAGATACACACACTTTTGCCAATGAGTTACACAATCTTACACTCCTACAGCTACCAAGAACCGGCACATTTCCAGGTCTGGCTGGTGCTCACATGGCCCGATGGCATCACCAGAAGGGTGCTCATTTATTCCAGACAGTGAAAGTAGCATAGACTGGAAGTTTCCCATGCAGGAATGAGACTGATCCATGCGTCATCCAAAAGCCCTCCTCTACACATGTCATTGCAAGACATGTCACTAAATCTAGTACTTACAAATGAACTTGCAAGCAGACATCACAGTTTTACCAAAAATTAGGTGTGCATTAGCAAGGAGATGGCCATTTTCTCCCAGCTTTTCCTCCTTGACAGCTCACAAGATGCTAAGTCTCCACCTTCTTCACCCCAGAGATGAGCTTGGATTCGGTGTGAGGAAAGCAAGATAAAGTGAGAAGGGAAGTTCCCTTTTCCTTCTCTTCAGTGAATCCCACCACCAGTGATTTACAGCGAGCACCTTTCACGTCAAGAATTAGGTGCCAACATGACCTTCTGCAACAGCTTTTTGCCCTGGACACTGAAGTCATCTGGTATATATGAAAATGGAAAGTCTGTGATGCTGGGTGATCAGCACAGAATCAACTTTATACAGGGGTAATTATTTGTAAGCACAGCAAAGCCTTGACAACCCCAGTCTCCAGCATGCCAGTCATTAGGCAGATGGTGGCAAGGTCCATGGAGAGTCTAAAGTCTGGATGGAGGAAAGAGGCAAGGGGATAGACAGACAGACGTCATTATTGTAATGAAAGTTAGCTCTCCCATCCTTTTCCAGTTAGAGGCTGTCTCATGCTGTTGAAAGGTAGGGATGGTGGCCTTTTCAGGGTCAAGCTATCATAGAGGAGCCAGGGTACTTAAAAAAGCAATGAGAACATCCCTGTGTGGAAGGTATCCTGACGGAGAGAGGTCCCCAGTGCAGGCAGAGATGAGGTGGACAGCACAGGGCTCCCCTCTGAGGGTGTTTCCCATTTCTTGCCTTGCAGGCAGCCCCACCAGGTCCAGGCTGTTGATTCACCGTGACAGCTCAGGATGTGTAACCTCATCATCCTCTTAGCAGAAAGCTATTTCTGTCTCCCAAACAAACATAGGAGAAGCCTTGGTGAGGCAGAATGAAAAATGGCTGTGTGGCCTCCCTAAAGGAAGCGAACACAAGGAGGTGATCATCAGCTCGCTCTTACCGTCTGATGGGGCTTAACCCAATTTTGTCCAAAATCTATGGACAAATAGCGGTGCTCTAACCACAGGATAACATGCTCAGAAAGGCTGGCTGAGATCCTAGTGCAGCTGAAAGCAACTTGAGACCTGGCCAGCCCAAGCAGAGTGTTTTGTTGTTGTTTTTTAAAAATGATATTCATTAAGACCAGGAGTCGGGCAAAGTTCCCCTCTTTTCATCAGGCCAATGTGCTCTTCTGCAACTGCTAATATTGAAAGAAGGAGATGGGGGAAAAAGAAACCTCAGAAAATAAAACTTATTTGGCTCTGCTGATTAAAACCAGTTTGTGTTTCATTGTGAAAAGCTGTGTTTGCTCAAGGTTTATTCAGTTCTGGTCTCTTCCATCCACATAAGGTTTGTTTTAATGACCGTGGAGTTATAGGAATCTATTAATTTTTTTCCTGAAGGTTTCATAATAACAATGCCTGTTTTTTCATATAGCACTTTACAGCCACACGTCTGGAAATGCATTGCAAACGGACAATTAGTGTCAGCCCTATTTTGAAGATGGAGAAAGTCAAGCAGAGTCCGAGCGAGACAATTCCTAAATATTTTTACATTGAGGGTGGTGAAGTGCTGGAACGGGTTGCCCAGAGAGGTAATGAAGGCCCTAGCCCTAGAAACATTCAAGGTCAGGTTGGATGGGGCTCTGAGCAACCTGATCTAGTTAAAGGTGTCCCTGGTCACTGCAGGGGCGTTAGACTAGATGACCTCTAAAGGTCCCTTCCAACCCAAAGCATTCTATGTTGATGATTCTATGATGATCTTGAAAAAATTGGAGCTAGAGCCTGAAAAAACTCTCTAAGACAGTTCAGCAAGGACAAACGCAAAGCATTGAAAGTGAAAGGGGAATGACCGACACGGGGAATGACCGGTGATCACCAGGCAAGCCTGGCATGGCTCATGTTGCAGTTAAGCAGGAGTCAGCAGTCATCTGCCCTCGCGAGAAAAGCAACCACTGGACCAGGAGGTATAAATGGCCTGCAAAGTCCTTAAGAGATGCACTCTCCTGCCACCAACCCTGGGATGCTGACCCAGCTCTCGGCACCCATCGCCTTGGAGGAGTGCGGGGGCCCGGGATAGACAGATGAGGGGACGGTGGCAAGGATGGATTGACCCAGGTGGGTGCTTTAACCTGAAGAAGAGAAGGACGAAGAGGACTGTTTCAGTAATGACAGACTTCAAAGAGGCCACTGCAACCACTTACATCCCAAATCCAGCACTGAGGGAACCCATTCCAATGAAGGGCTGACGGTCACCAGTTTGGAGGCTCCTATTTTTTGACAAGATCTTGTTTCTTTTCTCCCTCCAAGTGTTTTAATGGGAAAATCTGGAAAGGTTAAAGCTCAGAGTAGAAAAACAGTGCAATAATATTATTTGAGGCAAATCTCTAACCCTTTACTTGGGCTATGTGGGAGGCAAGAGAAAATGTTATATGCAGGGGAATATTAAATTATTAATACTATGTCTAGGTGGAGATTAATCAGATTCCAGAGAGATATAATAACCACCTGCTGCCTCCTCAGATACGCATGTGTGGAGGCGTGCCTTTAATGAGCAGACTCACACGAGGAGCACCACAGCCTGCAGGGAAACAGGTCCTCAGGCAGGACACACTGCCTTGCACCGTAGGTCTGAATCCAGCCCACCAGGGATGAGCAGCAGTTGCACGACAGCTCCTTGTGCAGGGAGCTGAACAAGCACGTGCAGTCCCACCAGTGCTCACAGGAGAGGAAGGGGGCTGAGCTGGGCTGCCCTCCCACCCTCCTGCATGGATGATGCAACTGCAAGCTTGTCTTCCCTTCTTTTCTCCTCCAGGAGGAAAGGATGGTGGGGAGACCTGCTACCAAATCTGGGCACCACCAGAGATGCTGACACCAAACCTGCCCCCTTCCCCGATGCACTTGGCTGCAAACAAGGGGTTGTGGTTGTGCCCAGCCAAGTGTGGTGCTGCCCAAAATATTGTGGAAATACATTCAGCCCTTCTCAGAGCTGCTGGATGAAACTCCACAGCCTCTGCAAAAGCTCAAAACAGTCTTACCCCAGCGCACTGCACAGACTCCTGACCTCTCTGTCGGGTCCAGCCCATACCGGGCTGCAGCATCCCAGGATGCCCAGCCCCGGATGGTGCTCCTGAGCCACTGCTCATGGACGGGCCACCTGAGAAGAGCACCCACAAGCCACAGAGAAGTAATTGAGGTGGTGCTGGGCGTGTGGGCTGGGTAATGGCAGACAGCTGGGAGGAGCCGCCGGCAGGTAGGGGACGTGGGAGCTGGGCGAGATTAGAGCCGGCCGGAGAGCCGCTGTCATATTTCACTTTTCTGCTGATCCCCAGAAACCTGCCTATAGATCATCCTGCAGGAACAACACGTGGATCTAATTCTCTAATGCCAGGCCTCGCTGCGCCGTTATCCACATAAATCCCGAAGCCCTGACACCAGCCTTTTCATCATTTAACTGGAGTTTGTGGGGAAGAGGGAGAGGAGGGAGCATAGGCTTGGAGGGAGAGATGGGTCTCGGCAGCAGGCGCGGCTCCTCTTTCCTTGTGGCCTTTATCCTCCTTAATAATCCTCTCTCTATTTCATATATCAGCTGATAACATGTGGGTCCTATTTCCCCACCACCCTCCCCACATCTGAACTAGATGGCAGATAAAGCCGTCCTGCGATCTGAGGCATGTTTGCAACTGCTCTTGATTAAAAAAGAAAAAACCCTCTCGATGTAATGAATGCAAGGCTCGGAAGGGCTCCCCACGCCGTCACAAAGTGCCCTGGGTGACTTCGGTTTCAGGCTTCGTGGTGCATATTCTTGGAGCTGATTCTCTCCTACCTTTGAGGGCCGGTTTCTCACCTGGGGTTCACTGGCACAGGGAAAACCCTGCCTTTTAACTACCCTCCCAGCTCACTTTATCTACTTAAACAAATATTAAATGCATTAAATAATTTCAGTGGCATTAGGAATAAAGGGGAAGAGTGTTTAATCCAAAATATTTTTCTGTGTGAAAAATCAGGAGATATTTTTGTTTAAAAGAATAGAAACTAAAGCCAGAAAATCTGCAATTTTAAAATCAGAAAGGAGGAATTAATGAAGCAAAAATTCTCCCTCTTTTCTTCTTGGGGTGGGAATTAATAGGAGTTATTTGGGGCGTGGGGGTGGGATGCAGCAGAAAGAAAAAATGCCTGATCAAGTGAAGTAACAGAGAAAGTATCAACCAAACTGGGGACATTTTCACCATCAGACATTTCTGCCTGATATTTGTAACATGAAAATATAAAAAGTCTGAAATGGACCCTTAAGAAGATTTCTATTTCTTCAGAATTTCCATCCTACTAGCGTTGCTGGCAGGAAGTATTGTCACAAGGAAAATGTTGGAATCCCATAATTTGAAATCAGTTGGAAATTTGGAGAGGGGAGCAAAAGCAGGAGAGCAAGAGGACTCCCATCATCTGAGACCTGGACAAACATTTCACGACCAAGACCTTCCAGCACTTCTAGGTGTCTCTCAGTTGCTGCAAGTCCTTGAAGTTTCTCCTTCCTAAAAAATAAAGACGATTAATTCAGTGCAGAGCTCAGAACAAGTTTTCTGCTGAAATCATCTCCCAGCACCATCAATAGCATTTTGCTTCACGCATTCATTTATCTACCAATTCACTTGAGAAGATGACAGTCTAAATTTCCAGCCTTCCTCTTGCTTTGCCACCCATCGGCCGTAAATCAGGTCCTCCATAGGTTTTCTGTGGTTCAAGCTGCTTTGCTGCCCTCCCTGTTGTGGGCTGCTATGCAGGGGGGAGGGTGCTGCCACCCAGCCCCGTGCCAGGGCTCTGGGGCTTATCCCCGTGCCTTGGGTAGGTGCCTATGCTCCACCTGGAGGAACAGCCCTTGCTAAACCCTATGGTTTGGAACGATTCTGCACCAGCCTGGGAAATCTCAGTTCATTCAATTAGAGAACAGGTCCTGCTCTTTGAAGCTGCCACACACTGGAGCTTATGAGAAGTGAAGAGCGAAGAAAAATATAGAAAAATACGAAAGAAGAAAAGATACTGAGAGGGAAAGAGATGGTGAATGGCATGAAGGGAGTTAATGAGAGCCAGAAACACAAGTTGGAAAAATGTTGATTTTATTTAGCATTAATTGCAGGAAAGAGCCTATAAAGTGCGGTAAAAAATTATTAAGTACCACTATGCAATACCAGCTTTGTGCCAGCCATCCCTACGAAACAGGTGTATTATTCCTAGTTCCCTAGGTATAAATAAATAATTGCTTTTCCACATCTTTTTTATGATGGCATTTCATTATTTTTTACTGCCATATTGTTATGGCTCCAATTCCTCCAGAACAGATTTGGAGATCGGCCGGCAAGGGAATGCATGTGCATGTGCGCGTACAGATGCGTACGTGGGCTGGCATGTGTGAGCCGCAGGAGCTGGGTAAGCGGTGAGGTGTCTCAGCTCACAGCATCCCAAGGGAACATGCAAAGCCTGATCCCCCTGCTCACAGGTTGAAACAAGGTCTTGCCTGTGGTCCAACCTCTGACAACGATGTCCGGATGAATACAGAAAGGAAAATTATGGCCACAGTTACAAGATGATGTGCGTCATGTCAGGGAGCCACTCAGCAAACACAGAGGGAACAGCTGTAACAAATGGGTCATCCAAGTTACATTTCCTGAGAGAGGGATTGCCCGGGGACAGGACGTTTTGGAGGATATCACCTTCGTTCAAGCACCGGTATCATGTCAGCCCATTTATCTTAGAATCATAGAATCATAGCATCATTTAGGTTGGAAAAGACCTTTAAGATCATCAAGTCCAACCATTAACCTAACACTGCCAAGTCCACCACTAAACCATGTCCCCAGGCACCACATCTACACGTCTTTTAAATACCCCCAGGGATGGTGACTCAACCACTTCCCTGGGCAGCCTGGTCCAATGCTTCACCCTTTCGGTGAAGAAATTTTTCCTAACATCCAATCTAAACCTCCCCTGACGCAACTTGAGGCCATTCCTCTTGTCCTATCGCTTGTTACTTGGGAGAAGAGACCGACACCCACCTCTCTACAGCCTCCTTTCCGGTAGAGAGCTATAAGGTCTCCCCTCAGCCTCCTCTTCTCCAGACTAAACAGCCCCAGTTCCCTCAGCCACTCCTCATAAGACTTGTGCTCTAGACCCCTCACCAGCTTCGTTGCCCTTCTCTGGACACGCTCCAGCACCTCAGTGTCCTTCTTGTAGTGAGGGGCCCAAAACTGAACACAGTACTCGAGGTGCGGCCTCACCAGTGCCGAGTACAGGGGGACGATCACTTCGCTAGTCCTGCTGGCCACGCTGTTTCTGATAGAAGCCTGGATGCCGTTGGCCTTCTTGGCCACCTGGGCACACTGCCGGCTCATGTTCAGCCGGCTGTCGACCAGCACCCCCAGGTCCTTTTCCGCCAGGCAGCTTTCCAGCCACTCTTCCCCAAGCCTGTAGCGTTGCATGGGGTTGTTGTGACCAAAGTGCAGGACCCGGCACTTGGCCTTGTTAAACCTCATACAGTTGGCCTCAGCCCATCGATCCAGCCTGTCCAGATCCCTCTGCAGAGCCTTCCTTCCCTCGAGCAGATCGACACTCCTGCCCAGCTTGGTGTTGTCAGCAAACTCACTGAGGGTGCACTCAATCCCCTCGTCCAGATCATTAATAAAGATATTAAGCAGAACTGGCCGCAATACTGATCCCTGGGGAACACCACTTGTGACCAGCCACCAACTGGATTTAACTCCATTCACCACAACTCTTTGGGCCCGGCCATCCAGCCAGTTTTTTACCCAGCGAAGAGTATGCCCGTCCAAGCCATGAGCAGCCAGTTTCTCCAGAAGAATGCTGAGTCTTGATGTCAGGGACACAGAGCTGGGCTTTCCCTGAGATATCGCATCTATCTATGACTCCTGTTTGCATGTACTGAGATTAGAAAAGGAAAATAAAACCTGTATTCCACTCCACTTTTAATTTTCTACTCATGATCTGCCCATATGCTCTTCCCAGCATTGTTACATGCAGACTCTGATATTGCCTGAGTTAAGAACAACGAGGGCAGATCACATTTTTCCTGAGCAATGTTTATATCAGCATTTTTGGGCCTGTTTTATCGAGTCTCTCACTTCTCAGAAGGAGACTCAGCAGGGAGAGAAGCGCTGGATGCATTTTCCTAGCAATGTCTCTTGCTTCAGATGAGGCCACCAAAGACGTTCGGGGAAGCAATGATTCCCTGGTAATGCCTCAGTCCAAGCTCTGACCTGGAACCGTGGGCTCTGCAAATACGCATAAATCTTCAGCTCACGTCCAAATCACTGCAAGGTTCAGTGAAAATAGCAAAACTGCCAGTGAATCTAACCTAAGCTTTAGTCCAACTCCGGCATGATTTATGACCTCAGGTGGAAACCATGAAACACGATGGCTTCAGCCCCAAACCGGAGGATGGTCGGCTACCCCAGCCCAGAGGTGACTGTGTTCGGTGCTGAAGAATTGGGACAGCAAGAAGTACAGATTAAATTAAACAGCACAAACACGTCCGAACAAAGTCTTCAAACCCTGTTCATCATGTGTTGAGTAAACGTAGCTGACACACAAATCAAACCAGTGTCCTGCTCAAGTCAGAGACAGGAAATTAAACAAATCAAAGAATAATAAGGCCAAGCAAGCAATAAAGTTATTTTTTCTGAGTGAACTGTAGCAATTCACTAGCTTCACCATTTGTGAACAGCGCTTCCCTAAATGCAGAGTTCTGCAATAGTGCTATGGTATTCCAGGACATTTAAAATGGCTTTTTAATATTTATTCCCCTATCAAAATATTATCATAGACAGTAGGAGACACACTTCTTTTTTCCTACCTAAAAAAAAGAGGCAAGAGAGAGGGCTTCAGTCTCAGTGACCCAATTTCCTAGGGAAGAATGGGTGTCACATCAGCTGGGAAAGATGCTTCTGTTGTTCTCTGCTGGCAAAGTTCCCCCCAGCCAGAAGCAGGAATGATTATCTCTACAGAGCATTAACGAGGCCATTTCCTCTCCCTTCTCTGACCCTCGTTATCTATCTACATATTAGCTTGGAAAAACTAACTACGATAACAATTAGCATAAGATCCCAGGTGACATGACCAAGAAGACTTCTGACCGGTCTAGGTATCAACACTGCATATCACTAGTAACCTCCAAGTAATCATTCTCATTCAGCCCTTGAATTTTGAGTCTCTTTAATAGTTTAGCTGAAAAACTGGTGGGTAGGGAGGGGAAGGATGGGCGAGGGAGGGGATTTCTGCATCATTACCGTATTGAAAGGCAGCCACGAAGAGCTGCTCAGCTCTGAGCCTCCAGTTTACAGCCCACGTTGACGTGGGCTCACGGCTGTAACATCTGTATCCCATCCCGGTGCCAAGTTTGTCTTTTTTCCAATACTCAGCATCCCCCCCTCCATGCGCATGTAAATCTCCAAAGGGAAACACTGCATCATGGTTTTTGACCAAAAAGGTAATCCCGGGCAGTACATTATAGCAACACCTGCAATGCGCTGCGGCTTTTCCAGCCCAGACTACCGTTATTGTGGCACAGGGCTTCCACCAACCCCCCAGGACCCGCAGACGGCCGTGAGCTAATAAGCCGCAACACAGACGGTTTACAACACCCCACAGGCTTTTGGGTCACGAGGCGATGAGAAATGGGTCACCCGGCCAGCAACTTCGGGGGATCGGGGAAGGCGATGCTGTGCGTGCAACTGCCCCGTGCAGCACCCGGGCCAGGCTCGGCATGACAGGGGCAGAGGGGCTGGTGGAAAGGGCACATGCCATGTCAAGAGAGAGATGCCAAGAGCAGTCAGGGTGCCAGGGAATTTCTGCTTCTTGTTTGAACAGCACCCAGAATCACAAACTCTCTCTCATTGCTACTTCCAAGCGTTTCAGTTACAGTTTTCTCCCATTGCTTTATGCTGAAGGTAAGCGACCGCTGTCGCAACAGCAACGCTGAAAAACCAAGTCCTTGCAGCTTCTCCCAATCTCCCCCATCTCTGCTGGGTGCTGTGCAAAGGCAGCTGAAGGGGAACGGCCCCTTCTGACGGCAGCACTGTGAAAGTGCTGTTTCCCCATTTCTGGGAGCATTAACAACGTACCTCATCTGTTTTGCACCCCTCTGCACTCTGCAGCCTCCAGTGTATTTACCGGGTTCCTAATACTTGTGACACAGCCGCTCCTGCCTTCAGAGGGGTTAGACTAGCTGGAGATGCTCAGGCAAAATCTCTGATGCTGAATGGGTTTAATTCACTGCAGAAGTAAGAAATGAATCACTTTACCTTTATACCACATCAATTTCTTCAGGCAGACAAAACCTAAGGCAGTCTCCTGATTTTTCATAGCTATTTCTCATCCCTATGATAGCAAGTGTGACATGGACATAGATGTCACAAAAAAGCCACCTGACCCCAGCTCTCTCTGTTAAAGCCTAACATGCCTGTCCTAGTCTGATCAAGCTTTTTCTTGAGGTGGATGTTTGCAAAAACATAATCCAGAGGCTCATTTGCTCCCTCTCTTTCAGTGCAAAACCGGAGAGATTTCCCAGCTCTTGTCATAGGAAAAAGCAAGCTTGCACTGAAAGAGTTTCTGCAGGACCTACCTTATAATGAAATGAGATTAGTAACAAAGTTTTTGCCTTTTTTTTTATTTCAAGTGAAAGAAAGAGTGTGACAAGGAACCAGGAGTCTGTCTGCCATGGAATATTCCTGCAGTACTTGGGGCTGTGGTTTATTTTACTAGTGGTGACTAGTTCAAGCCACATTTAGTCAATAAATATGAGATATGAGGTCACTCCGCCATTTAGCTGTTACCCTGTCTACATATTTCACAGCTGGGTAGTAACCTTTTAACTAGCGTCTACCTCGGTGGGGAGTCTCCATAAAAAAAGAGCCAGGATCCATTGGTCGTGGTGGGGGATCAAGGCATAGGAGCACCACGGAGATTTCTGAGCAGGCTGAGTGGGAGAAAGGGAAAGCTCAGGGGTTCGCTTTTCACTTTCTTTCCCTGGTTTCCAGTGACGTAGCGCCCAGCCGAGGCACAGGAGCCCTCCGAGCTGGCCCTGCATCTCCACGCAGATAACAGGTGATGAAGCAGCACAACCCATGCGCTGAGTTTTAGAGCAAGTTTCTCTATCTTTCATATGGAAATGGACCAAAAGACAAATTTCTTCCAGTTTCCAGCTTTACAGAACAAATCTATCAGAGTCAAACACTTCCAAGGGGTTAGTTTCTCCTTTTATCCACGTCTTATAGGATTTAACAGAAATTCAACTTCTTTAAAACGTGAATTCTCCTTTTTCTGAGTCCGTAGCTTCTCCTTGCTGCTTTTGCTTTGCTTTGGGATGAGGAGGACACTTCCCTGGTTTCTGAGCTGGGAACTCAGGGCTAAAGTCTGGTTAAGGTGGGGGATCCCTGAGTCCAATATTAAACCTTCACACCAGTACATGTTGCAATGAGAGCAAACTTTCTGTGATGGTCCCAAGTATGACCAGGAGGAGAAGCTGCATCCCCAGCCCTGCCCCTGCCCTGATTTGAAACCTCCAAGGTTTCAAGTAAGGGGATCTTCTGTAATTCTACTTTGTGCCCATCCTGCTCCATCGTTGGCATGGTCCCACCGAGGGCTCAGCCCCTGAGATGGTGGCAGCAATCCATAAGAAACCAGTGAGCGTGAGAAGGGACCCGGGCCAAGTCACCTGGCCTGGCTCCAGAAAGGTATTTAGGTATCTAACAGAAATGAAATGCATGAGTGGATATGGCGAGAAGCGGGCAGGGAAGAGAAAGCAAACCCATGAGTAAAAGAGGCCATGTTAGGGAAGCCAGGTGTGGACCAGACCATGGAGCTGTATTGCTTTACACCAGCTCTGCCCATTGTGCTGGTGTACGTGCGCTGGAGACGAACAGAGACCCAGGACCTCAGCTGGCCTCATCCTTCCCTGCAAACTCCTGTATCTGCAATGCAACCGCCAACAGCAAACCCAGGGAAGGGGGGGAGATGATGTGCCCGCCCTGCGGAGTAAGGTGCTAGAAAGTCCCTTCCAAGCATTGCACACAGTCTCCAAGAGGCGAGCCAGGAAAGCAGCAGCTCGGTGCTGCTGGCAGGGCCACAGCGATGGCTGGGGTTAGCGCCCGGCTCCTGCCCTCCAGTACGCCGGGAATCCCAGCCTGGCTCTCCCTCCCCGATGTCACGGCCGAGGCTCAGCACCAGCAGACGCGGCTCCGGCGCCGGGAGATGAGGCCGGCTCCTCCCAGCTCAGCTGGAGCCTCCGAAATCAGAACCTCTTCTGTCAGCTGCCTTTTATAGGGCTATAAAACCACAAGTTCATGTACGAGCCTGTCAGACGTTGGCCAGCATCAGCCTCTGCCACCTTCATCACCACCTCCCTGGCTCCCGCACGCGCGTGGTCCCTGCTCCCTCCATCTCCAAAACCACCACCTGAGGACCAGTACCCCTCAGATGGACAAGTGGACATGGAAAGATGGACTTGCAGCAACATCAGCTCAGATAGATGGACATGCCCATGCAAAACAGGGTACGAGCAAGGCAATGAAATGCCCTTTATTTGGAGCCCCCTCATCCTAATGATGCTCGGTGGCATAAACCACCCCTGTATCGTTGGCACGGGGCTGTGGCTGGACACCCACCCACCAAACCCTCCCCACCACCCACCGCTGCAGCCCCCCAGCCCCTTGTGGCAGGTTGGGACCAGGCAGTCGTGCCACACGCTATTATCAGACACCACTAATAACGTGTACACTTGTAATGCTGGGCCCAGCGACAAGAATAACATGGAATAACACTGCACCCACCCACTGAGAACACCAAGTGTGTCACACTCCTCTGTGTCATGTGTTTAAAAATATCTCTACTGACGGCCTTTTTTTTTCCCCCCCTTTTCTTTTCATATTTATTTATATTTTTGAACGCCTAACTTGGCCAGGTGGAAAAAGTTTGCATCAGAGCTGAAGCAGAGGATGGTGACGGGTGTCTGCTTGTTTTACGTTAAATGGGAGGAAAGGGAAAAAAAAAAGTTTGCAATTACATGTTCTTTGCGGAGAGGTGTGGCCATTGGCACGGAGAGAGGTTTCAGCCTAAACCGCATAGACAGATGCTCAGGGAGGTGGCTTTCGTGGCCAGTGGAAATACACAAACAGGGGCAGCCTGCAGCTGAGATTTTATGGGAGCGAAGGGATTAGAAGCTAATTGAAAGGCTGAGGAAGAATTTGGTCCTCCTGAGGGCTTCCGCTTCGTGTTAGTCGCTTTGCCCAAAGCTGCATAAGAGGTTGGCAGCCCTGGGTGACAGCGCTTGGGTCCCTGTCCAGATCTGCAGGCACTCGCTCCTGCTCAGGATCCCATTGCAGTGGGGCTGGTGACTGTGGCCATCCCGAACAGCAGGGTAAAGCTGCATGAGCCTCAACTAGCCAAAACCAGCAGCGTGCCAAGGTCCATACCCTGCATAAACATTTTTCCTACCCTTTCACTGGCTGCAATTTTTTTTTTTCCCCAAAAAATAAGTGTTGAGGTTATATTTAAATCATCAATATGCATAGTTAGCTTTCAATCTAATGCATCCACAAATTGAGGCATCTGGGAGCAAGGCATATTTGGAGAACAGCCAAAAGTAAACAAGTCAAATAATGGGTCAAATCACAGGCATAAGGGGAATTTTGCCAGCTGAGAATCAGGGCTTTAAGGCAAGGCTGAAGGAATTGGCAGGCTGGCAAACAATGGAAGTGCAGGAGAGAAAAAAACCCAACTTTTTGGTAAAATAAAGGCTGAATCCCTCTATGTTACCCTTGTCAGGCCTACCAGCCTTGCCAAAATGACTTTAAATTAAACCAAGGACAATTGCACTTTTAACAGGTACATCTTTATGCTGAAAACAAGACGAGCCGGAGCAGCGCGAGCAGTGCAGGCGTGTGCAGCTGGGGGAGGCTTCATTTCTTTTCCCTTGAGATTCCTGGTGCCCCTCTGGGGCAAAAAAAGGGAGGTTCCTTTCTAAACCAGCATAGAGTGGCTTCTGTTTCCAGATGTTGTATTTAATTGTCTTTTATAAACCTTCCCAGAATTAGTCACCCATTTTTTGCCTTTTCCTTTTGCACAGGTTTCCAAATTCCCAGAAATTTTGGACTTTCCTCCTTCCCAACCTCCCAAGCTCATGCATCAGCCATTTGGGCTTCACCCCATCACGCAATCATTCCTGCAAACATTGACCTCCCAGGTACAAGAATGTCCTTTCTACTCCTGATGCTGTTGATGCCCATCACAAGAAAACATACTTGAAATTAACGGCTGAAACAGTCCCGGCTTGAAGTGTTAAATTATGCTATCTTAGGTTTTGAGGTTTGTTGGGCTTTTTTCAATGAGACAAAAGCACAGCCACCCAACAACCGTCTAAAAGTACTTCAGTGATGCTGAAGTACTCACGTCACTACACGGGATGTGCCAAGCCACGGGAGGTATGATATGGCCGTAGCTGCACTCCCCGTGGAAACCCGCTGGCAGAAAACTCGTCCTTGAACCCTCCGGAGCTGTGGCTGGAGCCGGGCTCCACCAGAATACTTAAATTCACAAAGTTGACACGACTCTGTCTTGCCCAACGAGGCGTAAAAGCATCAAGAGCCGGACAGTGCTGTTTCTGTCATCTCTTCAGCCTAATTTAATCGTGCAGAAAAATGGGTTTTGAGCTATTTTTGATTCTTTTTCCAGGATGGGAAAAGGATAAAAACAATGCAACGGGAGGCCCCGAGCTTAAAAACTCTCCCCTTAATTTTTTTCCCTTCTCGCTTTCTTCCACAATAGCAGGCTGAGGCACCGAATCAAATTGCTGGCCTAACGCACGGCTGCTGCAGGGTAGGAAAAAAGCAATTGAGCGGTGCCTACAATTGCCACGTTGTGGCTTTCGGGAGGCTCAGCTGCCGAGCTAATTTGGTGCAGTTTCCTGTTTTTCTATAGCAGATAGAAGGAGAGAAGGGAGATGCAGCTAACCTGAGCTGCTAAAGCTTGCAGCTCTTGTGCTCCTGGGCTGAAAAGCTCAGTGCAGTGCGCTCAGAGCCCCAGCTCAAGCCCATGGTTAATACCAAGCCCAAACTAGGTTGTCTACTGCGAGGCAACAGATACACTGACTACCAGCCAGCTTTCGCAACTGAAAGCCAAGGGATGGGGTTGGATTTGCTTGCTTGGCAGCAATTTGGTTTTGCAGCATAGACCACGGCTGATCGGCCAGCTCAGAGCTTGCATGAGCCACTTCCAGCTCTGAATGGTCATCGTTGACGTCCCCCAGGCTCAGAAACCACTGAGTCTACAATGCTTAAGCCTGATACATGAGCATTAACTTCATCATTACTCTCCAAGTACAATGATGGCATACATACCTAAGCTCCTCAAAGTGTCTGCAAAACACACCCAAACCCAAGAGTGTATGCATATAAATATGTGTGTACACACTGCACAGGTATATATACACACTGCATAGAGATACATATACTCATATTAAGAATATATAACATACACATATGTTGAATGCACTCTAAGGATAGCAATTTCCAGGGCACTACTATATTTTAAGGAGGCAACTAATTGACAGTAACGCTCGCTTGGCACTGTGCTGAGCCGCAGAGCCATGCCCAGCTCCTCAGACAGGCATTACAGGCTCGTACCAGACTCAGCGACGGCAATTCTCCAGCCAGTATTAAGCAGGGGCTGCTCAGAGCTGCCCCCGAGATCTCTGAATCAAGGAAATGCCACTTACAAACAAGCTGCTTTTGGGGACCTTGCCTAAAGGGGCCTCGCTGAAATATCTGCCCCACCTCCCTTCACCCAGCGCATCTGTGCAAATAAATACGAGCCACTTCAAGCAGCAGCCGTCCCTTCCGCATGAGGCACAGGCTGATGCCTAATCAGTAACAGTGAGAAGGCTGTGCATGCCACAGCCCCTTGTTTAAACATCTGCTGTCCCTAATAGGAATGGCAAAGTACAGTACATGCCAATTGCTGACATGGATGGCGATGGATGGATCTTAAAAATGCATTTAATCATCTGTACTGGGGAAGGATTTCACTGCGGCCAGTTGGTCCCATCACTAGCACAACATCCACCGTCTCGGATTATGTGACGCTGCAGCCAGGGACTTCAAAAAGGCCAGGATTATTGCCTAATTGGATTTCTGGTCTCAATTAGGGCAGAAGGGAAACCAAATGCAAAGCTGACATGGAAAGCTTCAAACATCTGTAACAACAAGTGGCTAATTTACAACGCACCCACCTAGGAGCATGCAATCAGGATGCAGACCTTCCTCTCCAGGTGACCAGGGACTCACCTGTTCCCAAATGAGCCCGTGGATACTTCAGATCAGTAAGGATCGAATATAATCAAACGTCGCCTCCCTTCCCCGCAGCACTGCGGTGACAGGGATCGTACCCCGAGGCGCGGGTTCAGCAGGTGATCTCTGACTCCTTCCTCCTTCCAGACACAGCCTCGGCTGCAGGAGACAAGCGGGATTGAAGGGGGCAGCACCCCTGCAGCTCGTTTGAGAAACCTCAGGAAACTCAAATCGGTTTCACCTTGAAATCAAACAGAGATTAGGGCCTAACAAGCAGCTAAAGCAAAGTAATGGCCTGGGCCACATGTTGCAGATCAGATGCCATGTGAGGCTAATTATTGCAGCCCAAAGGTTAGAATGGCTGCTCAAGCATTTCCACATGGGCTTTGACAGCCAGCCCTGGAAGCACCAAAAAATAAGTGAGTGACTCAGTACAGAGGTACCAACAGCTGATGGCCAGTGCTCCTGCTGTGCTGCAGAGAGAGGCAAAGCCCAGGCAGGGGTGAGCCGAGGCACCCCCTGCAACCAATGCAGCTACTGGTGTGGCTGTGCCACCCTGCGCCTCCCCAGCACCGTCCATCAAAGGACCCCAGAGACCTTTAGCCTAAAGCCAGGCTCATCCTGCTCCTTTGTATTGCTAAGGCAAAGCGCCACTGGCAGCAACCCCAGCTGTTGTGCACAGGGCACGTGCCCCTATTCCTCCTCCCTCCCTTCCCAGCGCAGGAGGCGGAAGGAGACGAGGCTGGGACACGTCCCAGATCACCCAGTTAACTGGCAGTGGGCTCTACCAACCAAAACGCTGGTGATGGCATCACCATCTCTTGCACGAGGCAGCATCTGCTGAGCTGAGAGACAAAGGGCTTCCTTACAGTCGCTAAAATTCAACGGCAACCTATAACCTTCAAAACCCATGCTCCTGGGAAATAAACCCTGGGAACAGCCATGCTTCGCGCTCCAACTCTCCCTCTGCTGGCTGCTGGACCGCGGTCGCTGTGCACCCCTCGCTCCCGGGACCCCCACGACAGCCGAGCCGGGAGCGGAGCCACTTTCCTGTGCATCGCGTGTGGCTGCCGGCCGGCTGCCAGCCCGTGTGAGCCCGACGATGGGTCTGCTCCATCGGTCCCACTCTGACTCTTCAGGCTGGGCTCTTCAAATGCAAAAGCATCCTCTGCATCCCCACAGCAACATACAGCAGCTCTCCCCTCCCTGCTCTCCGAAGGGCATCGTGACCGGAGCCAGGGTATGAGCCCACTTGTCCTTCCCGCGGGAAGAGGCTCTGGGAGCCTGGTGCTCGCTCTGCCAGCACTGCCTTCCCCTCTGTGAGCAGGAGGTTTGAACAGCATTAATGTTTTCCTTCAGGGTTCCAGATTACATTGTTTAACTATATCTTGCCAACTGATACAAAATTTGGGTTTGCATGCATTTGCATGGCACGTTTACATGCCCATAGGGCTGAATTCTGCTTTGTGAACGCACCATAGATGCAGTAACCCCAGTGGCTCTGCATAATTCCACTCCTACCTTGGCATCACAAGACTAAGGGCTGTGCTCCCAGGGAAGGAGTAGAAATTACATTAACGTTTTGCGTGACAAACTCCTCCATCACACTGCGTACTGTGCTGATGCAATGGAAAAATGCATGATGCATTTCCCCCCCCCCCCCAAAAAAGGCCTATTTCTCTCTCAGCCATTCACCGGCATCCTCAGAGCCACCAGGCTGCGGTGCTGTGGCCAAGGGGCCGTGAGTGCACTGGGGCTGCGGCCGGGGTGCACGGGCTCCATGCTGCCGCAGCCGGGGGGAGCCCGGCCGCGGCACGCCGCGCAACCACGTCTTATTTATGACAGAGGTTATAATGATGGGCTGCAGGCACGGAGGAACTCCCAGCAATTTCCACCCTCAGTAGACACAGGTTTTCAGCACTGGCTATTTTTGCTGCCCACAAGTATTTTCATTCAGCCGGTTCAAAATCAGGGCTGTAAATGTAGCAGGCTGGATGCTGAGTGGGTGCAAGCAGCTCTTGCTCCATCTAAATCCAAGGGAGATGCTGCCATTCTCACCCACACAGCATGAGATTATTGCTTAGCGCCTTTCCAGAGGGGCTTCCAAGCTGGTTTTTCCTTTCTGCTGAGCAATCTGGAATTTGACTTTCCTCTGCTGTGCGTTTTCCTCAGCGGTAGATGTGGGGACAGAGGGTTTAGCACAACGTTTTTAATGCTGCTGCTCAAAAAGGGCTGGAAGCAAGCCTTGAGTTTTGGAGTGCATCAGCAGTAGGATTGAGAAATGAACCCCCGGTGGTCACCAGCGCTCTCTCCTATATCAAGGCAAAAAATTAAATGAAATCTCATAGAGATGGCACAATAGCAAACAGAGTGGAAAGAACAAATGCTTAGGAGAAAAAATAAAACAAACCACAAGGGCTGCGAGCAAAGTGGTTATAGAAAATAGATGCAGTTTAAGTGTGTGATTCAGAGACTCTTGTCTGAGTGTCAGAGGTTCAATACTATTGCCTCCAATTTAAATCATTTTTAAAAGAAGTGCAAAAGAAAGGTGATGAAAGGGCCCTAACGTTGTTCCCTGGTCGGAAAAACACAGCCCACTTGTGCGCTGTGGTAAAGTTTTGCATTTTGGCTAGACATCGCGTGCAGGGCTGTGCTGGAGCCTTTGCTTATTTTTAAAAGTTGAAGTCACCAGTGATCCACGGAGGGAGAAAATGCTTTTTCCTTTGAGGAAGATGCCACAGGAGCAGCATCTTCCGGAGGAAGGGAGCACAGCTGCTCCTGGGGCGCCTGGAAGGGCCATTGCATGCATGCGTGCCTCCTGGTCCAACAATGCATGGGTGGGGACGAGACCTTGGGCTGCCACCTCCTCCTGCTCTCTGGCTAAGGCCTGCCATAGATCATAGGATGGTTTGGGTTGGAAGGGACCTTCAAAGATCATCTAGTCCAACCCATGCTGGGCAGGGCCATCTTCCACTAGACCAGGTTGCTCAAAGCCCCACCCAACCCAACCTTGAACACTTCCAATGATGGGGCATCCACAACTTCTCTGGGCAACCTGCTCCAGTGTCTCACCACCCTCCTTGTAAAACATTTCTTCCTTATATCCCATCTAAATCAAATCATAACCACGCTCTTCTCTCCGCTCCCACTTTGGAGAGGTGCTCAAGGACATCAGAACTGCTCACAGGTGGATAGTGGCAGGCAGAGCATTTCCCCTCCAGCACGGAGAGCCGCAGCTCAGCCATGCCGCTGCAGGGACTGGAGCACATGCATGCTGGGATGGGGATGCCTGGCCATAGGCCGTAGCTCTCACAGCACCCTGAGTTTGGGTAAAACCACTCAGCAGCAAAGCTATCCCCATCCCCGGGCGTGCAGGATCTGAGCGCCCCTGATCCTCACCCCCAGAGGCACAGGCAGCAGGTTTTGACATACCCACCCTGGCTCCCAGCCTCGCCCGGGATTCCTGGTAGGGAAGGCTGAACCCTGCACGTTTTCCAAGGTAAATACGCTGGGCTTGAGGCAGTTTACTCTATGGAGGCCCTTTGCTGCGGCCCGTCTGCTCTGCCCAGACTCTGGAAGTGCCGCGGCACCACGTGCCAGCCCGCTGCGAGCAAGCAGTGCATCAGCCCTGGAAGCGTGGTCCTCCCCGGGGTCCAGGTCCGCGCTGGCACCCTCCCCATGGGGAGACAATGGAGAGCCAGTCTGCTGCAGGATCCGGCCCATGGCAGTGCAAACACCAGCACGAAGCCGGGGTTCGCCTCGCAAGACCTGAGGTCCTGCATCCAGCCCCTGCAGCCCTCAGCGGAGCCCGTTCTCCTGACAGCACAGTGCCACAGCGATGCAGAACCCCATCGCCCTCCAAAGAGGATGGAAAAGCTGGGCACAGGCATCCACAGACAACACCAGAGGGCTGGAAACAGCCACTTCACTGATGGCAACTGCTTTGCACTCACATTAAAAAGAAAAAAAAGTGGGGAAAGAAAACTTTTTTTTTCTACATTATTCATGCACCCAGACATTTCATACACCAAGCTGGGCTTGGTAACTTCACCTGAGAATGGATCACTCCTGTCCCTGCATTGAATCTTAGATTTTAAGCTCAGCATGAGCTATTATTATCATTCGTCTCCTTTGTAACCCAGGCCAGAGACTTTCGCTGCTGTATCAAAACAATAACTTCTGGTTAAGCCTGCCAAAAAACTTCTACGTGGATGTTCTCTCTGTATTTTAAAGAAGGAGAGAAATGCACAATAAACACCCTTTCATTACAACAACCTTGTGGATTTGGGGTGTCCATGTGTGTATACGCTTGTACTGAAAGATAAGTTTAACAATTGCGGGATTGCTGCTTTTTTTTTTTTTTTAACTCCCCTCCTGCTTATGCAGTGAGTTACTAATATCCTGATTGGAACCAGATTTGCATGAATTAGAAGTCGAAATTGGAGCAGCAACTGCTGTGCAGAGGATGTAAAGGGAATAAAATGAATGGGGTATTAACCTTCAACCACTGAATATTAATCAGTATTTCACAAAAAAGAAAATACAGAGGCTGCCACACTAAATATTTTTAGCATTTATTGACGGGCTTGATTTCCTCTCTCTTTTAGACCTTTTGCTTCCAATCATGGACCATAAAAAATCACATAGAAGAGGGGGAGGGGGTGAAGAAAAAAATAAAGATCATCCATTTTCTTAAATGTTGGATGATATTTGGGAGTTATGCAACACAGAGACCCATCTAACAAACAGAGTACCTTATCCCACAACTGATTGGTTCAAAGGCTCATTTCTCCAAGTCCCAAACCAAACAGAAATCTATCCTGAAGTACAGTGAAGCCTTCGGAAATGAATGCACGATAAAGAAATAAACTTCTTAAAAGCTAAACTTCCCGTGTGCTGAAAGGTAAAATGCAGTTGAAAATCAGCCTAATAAAAGAATCAGCTCGTTAAATGAAGACTTTTTTTTTCCCCAGTGTGCTCCAGTGCAGTTCATAAAATAGCTCCATGGAAAACAAAGTATAAAAGCTTACCGAAATGCCCCTTGAAACGGTGACATCTCCATCGCACTGGAAACGCTTTGGCCTGAGAGCAATAGCCAGAGCACGGCTGGATGCTACATCCCCCAGGTCCTTGCTC
Organism: Fregata magnificens; assembly: GCA_013389945.1. NCBI lineage: Eukaryota > Metazoa > Chordata > Aves > Suliformes > Fregatidae > Fregata > Fregata magnificens. Next base: position 40,582 of record WAAD01029146.1, on the reverse strand, counting down.
AACTCAGCTCTTCAACTGCTCACAGGATAACAGCTAAATTGGGATTTTTATTGGCATTAGCAGCAATGGCCGTGTTTCTCCTGGGGGTGTTACGGGGTGCTGGGGTGGGTTGGGCTGTGGGGACGGTGGGCAGCTGGGTGCGGTGGGTGGTTGGGGGCGGCTGCCGGGACCGATGCTGGGACCGGGGGCTCCTCGGGAGGTCGGGGCTCGCCAGGCGGAAAGCGCAGCCCCTCTCACCCCTGCAGTGCGAAACAGCTGGCAGTGAAACCACATCAAATTGTGTTGACTAAACCATGTCATCCCAGTGTTTTTTCACAAACAACATCTAAAATAACGAAAAAATGCACAAGTGGAAAACTACAGAGGCTCTTCTTTTGCCATGTCTCCCCTGCAAAATTTGGCATGGGGGGATTTTGAAGCCAGATGTCCCTTGAAATCTCTTTTCAGCAGAGACAATTCCCTTCCTTCGAAACACTGCTGCCCTTCTCCTCAATGCACCTTTGCAAAACAGAATTCATTTGTTTTCATTAACTTCTTATCAAGTTACCCGGATTTGTTTCAATACTCAGAATGTATGAGAGAGAGAGAGAGAGAGAGAAAACAGTGGTAGGTTTTCAGGAAATAGCAAGTTCTTTTTCACTGAGATAGAAATCATTTGGCAAGCCACAGTGAAATACTTCTAGGTTCCAGAAGAAAGCAAGGGGGGAAAAAGCAAGCAAGGAAAGGGAAGATGCTAATGAACTGCAGAGGAGAGAAAAGTAAAGTTTAAAAGAAAATGAAAACAAAAGGAAAAAAATGAAACTCAGTGTTGGTCATACATCCGCATCCAGCTGATCCATAGAGGGAAACTGCAGCCTGCCTCTAAGTCACCAGATAAGGACCTACTCCTTTCTCTGGGAATGGTTAGGGATAGGTGGTGTTAAAGTCCCAGAAATAACCAGCATTTAGAATCTTTTTGCCAAAAAACCCTAGGCACCAGCTCAGCAAAAATTTTAGGGGCATGCTTCCCTTCTGCCTTAGTAACACGAGAGCCCAGCAGGTATCTGTGTCGGTGTAAATAGCAATAAACATGCCTAACTTTAGCACACACTTACGTGCTTTCTTCTTAAATGGCAATAACTGTCGAAGTTCTGCTAGACTCCTTTATTTGGTGCTCTCAAATCTCATACCATACCAAAAAACAGTGGGTTTGCTTTAATTCCTGTCCTTCTGCAGCTGAGCATTAGACCAACACAATGAAAAATCGGGTCCAACTTAGGCAGGGATGAGCTGCCTCCAGTCCCACAGGGCAGCTGGAATAGGGTAAATACCAAAGTGTTTTTCCCAGGAGAGGGCCAGGACAGCCCAGCACCTCCTCAACCACCCCCCAGCACTCCCAGGAAAGTGCTAAGGAGCAACCTTGCACGTGCATGCCCACCTTGGCTGATGTGTATTTTCCAGCTCTAGGCACATCTAAGTAGCAAAGCTGAGTTATTCCATGTTCTCAGGCCTTTAGCGCTCACTCGGTTTCTTTCCTGGGGAGGAAAGGGGGACTTTTTTGCTTTTTTTCTTTCTTCGCATTTTCTCAGAAACAAGGCTGCATTCTAATTAGTTTGCATTTACAGGCTGCATAATGGAAACGCGATCCCTCCTCTAACCTTTATCATCTGTTTCTTATCTTCAGAGCTGCATGGTCCCCTTAACTCTTAGTGCACAGGGAGACACTTAAAAGCCCTTCTGCTCTGAGGAGAGCCGCAGCGAAACGCGAAGGAGGAAGAGGCTGCAGCCCCAACCCACGCGTGTATCGTGGGCGGGAATGGGGACACAGCTCTCTCCTCCCACCCCCCTTTCTGCTGGCACACCATCCCCAGGAGGTGTACTGGAAGATGGTGACTGCTGAGGTCACAAGGGCTGCATGGCTGTACCACCAAAGGTACAACAGCATCTCATGCTCATCCTCTCTCAGAATCTCTCTGCACCGACTGCCGGTGGTGGCAGCACAGTGCGATGTGCCTCGGGGGCCGTGGGAGATGTTTCTGGATGGTGGAGCGGTGAACAGACGACACCATCTATTAGACATGCTTTGAATTAATCTCTGTTCTGCCCAGATATTTGCACCAGAGGCTACAGCAGCGCAAGGAGCAGCATGCAAGCAAGCATGAGAATGCAGCAGGAGGGAGCCTGCAAAGGCACTCGGTCAACTCGCTTTGCAGTTGCTAACGCTGGTCCGGCTGTAGCTGGCGGTAGCACTCCCAGGGCACTTTGGCAAGTGATGAGCGTTTCTGCAGAGCTAAAAGTTTAATCATTTGTTTAGATCTTAAATAAGCCATATGCCTGAAAAAACCATCTTTCTGCAGCAAGTGTCTTCAGTTAGACGTTTGTATATATAGCCCCTTTGAGCCGCACGTTAACTGTAGGTTGCTATAAAAAAGTTTTTTCCCCTTGCACATTTTAAATCTGTCAGTTTTGATTTCCATCACATGCTACTAATGTGAAACGTCCTGGGGACTCTCGGCGTGGAGCAGGGCTCATCCCAAGCTGTTGCTCCCGCGCTGGGAGAGGAGGAACCTCCTTTGAAGTCTTCCCGGTGATTCATGTCCGAGTCCTTCCTGTCCCCTCCCCAGGAGAGGTTTCCCCCGGCTGACCTGACCTCCTCTCCTCTCCGCCTCCGTGGCAGACGCAGGGAAGATCAAATGACCTTCCCAAATCCCAGGTCAAGGAGGAAAGCCTTCCTGCCCTGCTGAGCCTTCGGCAGCAAGGGTACCCAATTCTTCCAGTTTTACACCAGAACTGGATTGCATTTAAACGTATGGGAAGACAACCTGTTTCAGCCTTACAAATACTCCGGGTTTTTTTCATCTGGGAGGGATCTATTAGGATCTTTTTCAGCACTAAGTTCGGGGAGTTTCATCAGTTATTATGGTGGTGAGACAAACAAAAGCCTTATTTGTTGGCATTCGCAAATCTCCATGCTGCATCTTGCTTTGATAATAGAAGAGTGCCAGCTGGATTTTTTTTATTATTATTTTTTTACTGTTTCTCTTTCTTCTTTTTTTTTTTTTTTTAAACAGTCTGTATTGCTTTTTAACCGTTATCCTGTGCACGTGGTTCAGCCTTTTACAAAAGCAAAGCAAAACAAAAAATCCCTAGGTGTGAGAAGATTAAAGATTTCGAGATCTGGACATTTTCAAATCAGAAACACATGTTTAAAATAAATCAGGCTGGCGGACAGCCACCACTTATAAAAGCCAAAGAGCCATTGCATTAAAAGGATCCCCCGAAAGCCTGAAGAGAACAAGAGCATCCATGGCTCCCTTCACCCCACCAACAGAGCCAGGGCCAGGACAAGTCCACGAGGTTTTATCACACATCAACATGGTCTGTGCTACCCACATGAATGTTACAACTGTTTTTCAACCAGCCCTAGTGATTACTGTGTGCACGCACTCTGTTCATCCATCCCCGAAACTTCAGCGTGCTCAGTCTCCTCTGAGAAGACCTCAAAGCCCAACCTCTTTCCTGCATGGCCCAGATCAGCTCCCATCAAGATCTCCAGGGGAAATTGCAAGGACAAAAGCTACAAAAGTCCCAGTCTCCCCTGAATTCATCAAGCAAACAAGACAACTACCCTGCAAAGGACAAGAGAACGGCCAGAGCCCTCTCTGCTCCCATGAGCGAAGAACCCATCCCTGCAGGGACGTATGGAAGAAGCAGCAGCCGAAGCTGAAGAAGAGCATTGCTGGATCCAAGTCTCCCAGCTCGGCCAGGTTGCTGCCAACAGTCAGGAGAAGATGGCTACAAGCTGCCTCTTCCACCCCTTCCCAGCTGCTTTCTGCCTGCAACGTCTGAGGTGTGCATCAGGACTCAGACTAGCTCGTCTCCGAGCCAAGACCCAGACCATAAAAACATACATGCTAACAAACAAGATCTCAAGTCCAGCCCTTGATTTAGGTCAAATATGCATCTTCTCACCAGCAGTAACTGCTGTACGGTACCAGGGACCCTGAGCTATCTTGAATTTTGCTGGCATGAGTGCTGAGCAGAACCTAGCCTGGCTGAAATGCCTGCCCAAGAGGGTCCATCACCGCTGGGACGGAGCTGCAGACGGCCAGAGCACCCAAAATAACCAAGTTTCTTCCGACATGACAAGGTAGATGCATTTCCAACCAACAGGAGAACATCCCAGAAAGAGTACCAGGCACTTTGCTCACCACAGCCCGATCTTCTTACTCCTGGCATTTTCCTAGTTATTAGCAGGAGAACCATCTAGAGCAGAACTCTGGGTTTTGGAGACCTAATTGGTGAGGAGAAAAGAAGAATTAACATAATTACCTCGCCATGATGTTCAGAACCTGCTTTACATGCAATAATATTCTTCGTCCCACAGTTGTTTATAGGGTCTTTAACTCTTCCCTTTTTATAGGGGGGTTTCTGAAATCTATTTTATTAGGGGAAAAAGATTTGAGTGTATTAGGCAAAGTGCCAGTAGCCATGGTAACCTTGGATTTTTCCATCTTCATTACAAGTTCAAGTAAAACCTTCATATAAAATCTAAATGAAAGGGTACATTATAAGTCCATTTTGAAATGTTTGCCTGGAAGTAAAACTTTGGACTGCATCCTTTTTTCTCCGCTGAACATTCTGGTTCTATGCGGAACACATTTTTCAAGTCAGATTTTTGTTTTCTTTCAAATTTTATTCCGTTTGCTCATACAGGGTGGGTCGTCTAGTGGTTAGAGCAAGGCATCAAGGCAACTGGTTTCCAGTCTCAGTCTGTTCCTGATCGGTCAGGGAGTGTTCCCAATTTTATCCAGGTGACTTGGGCAAATTCTGTCAGCTCTAAATCCCTTTTTTTTTTCTTCCTTACCAATACAACATTGATGATAATTATTGTCCTGAGGTTGCACCAGGATTCACTCATTAGCGTTGACAAAGAAGTCGCTCCCCAGAAGAGTAGCTCATCTCTTCCACTGCATTTTCTCCTGGGTCTGGAAGCCAGACTGAAAGGTTAAGGAGAGGTAGCAGTTAGAGGATGGCATGAATTGTCTGTTTTCTTTTCAAAGACTTGATTGGGAAACATGAAATTAGACTGCCGGGTGTAGATACTGACACAATGTTGTTCCAGGAGACACTCATCATACTTAGACAATCCTTTGGTGCCACTTAAGCGGATTAATTCTTGCACTGTGTCATCTTAAAGTGCTCTGGTTTCATCCAGTCTTGGGAGGAGGCAAATTCTGCAGCTGCCTTTCATTTCTGGGCACCATCTCACCTGGGGCCAGAAAGCCACGATCATGGCGAGGACTTCCTTCTCAAACAGTCCCCTCCAGTGTACACAGCTGAGCAGCTTCCCTAAGGCTGAATCAGAAGGAGAAATCTCTTTTCCAGCCTCTGTCCAGTCTGTGCAATGCAGCCCACCCCTGGGGACCCTGCGGAGCACCTGGTACTTTGGTTTTCCCTGGGAAACGTCTTGAGACCTTGTCCATGACCTGTTCTCAAGGCTACAGAAACATATGGGCTGATGCACTGTAGGGAAGGAGGATTTGTAGAAAAGCGCTGTATTTCAGCCTATAGATGGGTATCATTAATGGCCAGAGCTGGTTTGGGCTCAACCTGTGGCTGCAGCGCATTTTGCCTGTGCATGGGCTGAGGGTGAGTCAAACTGGCATTTCAGTGCTTCGTCCTGGCTCTGGGCTAACTGCAAACCTGGCTGCAAATGCTGGGAGCACGACTCCCACCCGCTCATGCACAAAACAGCACTGTCCTTCTCAAATGGGGTTTTACCGAAGCAGCCCCCCAGTCCATGCATTACATAGGGTGCAGCATCTGCTCACGGTGGGGCAACTTTTACCCTAAAGGACCACCACATACGGCTCAGAGGGGCTGGAACATGCTGGCACAGATGCCAGCAGTCAAGGCAAGGCGAGGCGAGCGGGAGGCATGCCATGCTACGTGCCAAGAGCTGCATACGGCAGACAGGGCAAAAGCAAGCCAGTGCAGCCATCCCTTGGGCACTCCTTGCCGGGCAGGGACAGGGCACAACCCAGCCTTTCGTGCTTTTCATCCTTTCTAATGATGCTGGAAAACATTTTCCACATCTGCCATTAGACTGAAAGGAGACCCTGCTCCTGTTGAATCTGATTTCCCTTCTGCTCTGTTACAGTTCAAACTACAACCTGCTGCCTCCTGGCCGTGCACATTTCGGGAAGGGGAGGAGGGAGGTTACAAACGGCGCAGGGCTTTTTCTTTTTTCGATACATCCTTCCTTCCGCTCTTCGCAATCAATTAGTGGGCAAAGACTTCCGAAAAGCTCTTTCCTCCCTAACCTTTCGCAGCCTGTTGCGATAATGACTCTGGAGAGCTCGACCTGGGCCTTTGCGTGGGGTTCGTTACCTTCCCAGGGCAGCGGAAGGTGACCTTCATCACTCCCTCCTCTTCCTTTCCTACCCCTGCAGCTCGGATGGTCTCAGGGAGGAGGAGGAGGGGTTGAAGCTGCCTCACTCCCAGCAGATAGAGTTTCTCTCCAGTGTCATTTTTGCAACCAAAAGTCAGAGGGTGGTTCTAGAGATAACATAGACCCTGGGAGGTGGAGGGGGGCTGCCCTTAAAAATAATGATTATAATTATGCATACCTTGAATCAAGACTTCAAGAGATGGAAGGAAAAGGGGCTTTCTGGTTTTAATTTGTAACTTCTTTCTCCCTCTCTCACAAGGCAAGCTGCTTTCCAGAAACCAAGCTCCAAGCTGCTGCTGCTTCCCCCCAAAACACAGCTTACAACTGAAGCAACTTATTTTGCCAGCAGTAGCGGGGTTTTTTTGGTCCCTCCGACACGCAAACACACAGGTAGGATGTACTAGCAGAAGTTTTCCCTGGCACCTGCAGCCGCTTTCGCAGCCTGTCTGCCTGGGGACGGCGTATCGTGGGCTTTTCAAGCAACACCTCGTACAAAAGCATCCCTGCTCCACAGGGCAGCTTTGTGCTGGCTCCCACGCAGCGGGGAAGGACAGGAAGGACCGTGGATGTGTCCTGGGACAAGCACATCCCACTCAGCATTAACACAAGGTCTTCCCTACAGCCCTGACAATACTCCCTGAATCTGGCAAGTGCCTCTCCCAGTGCACCACCATCGCGACCTCCCTCATCCTCCGCTGCTCGCAATACCCCGCTCCCCGGAGCTGCGGTCCTGCCGTGCCGCGGGTGACACTACAGTGGTTACTGACTCAGATCACTGTCCCCAAAGAGGAAGCTTTCTGGCTAATTCTTCCTCCTGTCACCGGCAGGATAAATGAGGGAGCCACCTCCACCGCAGCACTGCTGCCCCCGGAGCAGCTGCACGTGGGGAGATACAGCAAATGCAGAAAAATAGCTGCTAAACCCCATGATTAGGATCATGCAACCCACTAAATGCAACACTTTAAACATATCGTCCTGATACAGTCACAGCTGCAGTGATGCAGTTCCTTCTTCAAATACAAAGCGATCCCCTCAAGAAAAAGAAGCGCATTTTCTAAAGCAATTGCCAAAATCAGGTGACGCAGGAGATGTGTTTTCTCCCCGACCATCACCTGTACCAGGAGGGTGCAAGCAGCCACCTGTGGTTCAGCTCCTCCATGGCTCAGCGTCACCCCATTTGCCCCCGCAGCACCTCGCACCCGTTTGTTGCCCAGTGCAAAGGTGCTGCACGTAATCACGACTGGCTCTTGCCCGCTGACGGTGTGTAATCGAAACCATCCCATTCAAACCCAGCTGAGAGCAACTGGAACCACTTTGAGGCGAGAAGCCTATTACTGAGTTATAAACCTCTCCCATCTTCCACAGGAGCCTTTCATAGGGCCAGCTAGAAAAATAATAATTCAAACCCATGTGGTGAGAGGGAGAGAATACGATGTCCCAGGTAACAAATATTTGCTTCTTTCGATATTGTTCCAGCCATAAAATGGATTTATTAAAAAAGTCCAAAATTTTATTTCATTTGAATTCAATGTGAGTGTGCCGCCTTGTTCCCCACTGAGTATTGCTTAATATTTTTTAAGCTACAAAGTCACAGCTGAGTGCGTACGATACAGAAGGCTAGGCTCTCGACAGCTAAAATAGCCCGGCTTCGTTGGGATCAATGGATTAGCATTGATTTACATTAAGTAAAGATTGGGCATATGGTGCATATGTGCAGGCAGAGTCAGCACGAACAGGTCTTGGCACAGGCAGATTTCCTCCACCATCCACCGGAACGCAGAGGTCCCGGTGTCCCTCGGCACATGGAGTGCATCCCCACTGCTCTTTCACGTCGGCTCTGCGCAGTGAGGGTAATAGGAAGAATCAAACTTTTCAGCCACTACCATGAAACAAAGCCTTTTTTTCCTCACCATCTCTAGTTTCAAAAAAATTCCCCAATCTTTGTTCTTATAACTTTTTTCCCCCTTGGCCTGGAGGGACTGGGGGAAGGTCTCACCTGCTCTCTGTAAGTGGGAGCTGAACAGAGCCGTGCCCGTGACACAGTGGCGATGCCATGCTCCTGGCGGAGGCAGGCTGCCCCCCGGGAGCACGCCGCCCACCCTTCTTGGATTCCCAGAAAACACCTGAAATTTGCAAAATTCCATATTTTGCTTCCCCATTTACTCTGCTTGAACTGGCTCCACCGCTCTCACCCCACTCCAGCAACACCCTTTGGAAGGACAGGATTTCCTTTCATGTAATCAAGCAGATCAAAAATAAAAATTTTTAATCACAGCTAGTCATGAATAAGCCCGTGATGGATCCATGCAGGGTCACGGATCTGCCTGAGACTGAGATAACAGCTACTGCTCAGGAAAACTTCGTACCCTCAGGACAAAAAGTCCATCACTACATCGTCTTTTAGGATCATTGCTTTTCTGCTTCTCCCATGAAATCTCATCTCTGGCCACTAGAAGCAGAAGAGAAAGTGAAGAGACAAGCAGAGGACACGGTTCCTACTGCTTTGCCCCCTCCTTCACCCAAAATCTAATAAAGATGATTAAATTACATGTCTTTTCCTCCCATTGAAATCACCGCACACTGCTCGAATATTAGAGCTCAGGAAATAAGGCACGACAACTTCCCTCGTGAAACTTAAGAAGGCAGAGCAGGGGTCTGGAGCGACAGGCCTGCAAGACTGGGCTGCTCTAATTAAGAAATCACCCCGCTGAGCAGAACCTAATCTAAATAAAATAGAAAAAGGAACTTAGTTCAAAACGCTGCCTTGCGCTCGCCCCCCTTCCCGCCAGCCCACCTCCCCCCCAGAAGGAACCCATCCAAGTCACAGGGAGTTTTTCTCTTCTGCTCTTTCTTGGAGGGTGAGGTAGGCTCACACAGAGCCCTGTGTGTGCTTGGGGTGGCCAACTTCCAAAGGAAAAATACACCAGCCATGTATGGCAAAAGGCTGCTATTTTTTTTTATTGGTGATTTTTTTTTTTAAATGATACTTGGCCTGCTGTTTGCTAAGGAGGGGGGAAAAAAACCCTCTGATGATTACATTGTTGGTATGGCTGGTCAAAACTGGTTTGGGACAGAAAATTGGAGGTTAGACTACACTTCCCCCTCCCCTGAAAAAGTTTCTGCCTTTGGTGCAAAAATGTTGAAAAAATGAATACTAAAACTAAAAAAAAATTTTTTTAAATTATAGAATTTAAAAACCAAAATATTTAAGCCAAAAATCTCAGCTGACTTGATCATCCATCATCTCTTCTCAGAGAATTTCCTTAACGTTCCTGTTCACCCTGGCACATCAGATTCCCCAGGTGAAATAAATCTCCCGTGAACCAACATCCCCACCTCCCGTGCGCCAGCACCGCGGACTGCCGTCCCACCAGCCCCCCAGCCTGGACCAGAGATTCGACCATCATCTACTCCTTGTCCAGGTCTCCTCCAGCCCCATTCTCCTCTTCTCCCCATCACCCCGTTCCACAGGCGCCCGTGGTTTCTCTCCCCTCTCCAATTTGGAGTAGGTGTCCCACCATGCACTACAGCCGCTCGGTCCATCAGCTCCTCACATTCATGAATTTCACGAGCATGAAGTTACCACACGAATTGCTATTTAAAAGCTCAGGCACAGAAAGATTTATAGCGATAAACAGAGGAGCGCAGACATTCCCATGTATGTTTTAAAAAAGCACTTACCTGCTTAAAAGGGAAAGTGCTGCTACTTGAAGGTTTCCTGGCCAGACCTGAAAAGTAAATCAAACAAACACTATTTGCATTTATTCATAATTCCCAGCAGATTGTTGTTCTAGGAGCTTTTGAATCCAGTGGAGTTAATCTGACTCTTGCCAGCAGAGGACCATGCTGGCTGAAGATATTCTCCTAAAGACATCAGGGGTGGCGCAAGACCAGAACACCAAAACCAAACACCCCCAGTCTACGTTGTGCAGGTAGGCACCAGCTGAATGATCATGTGGACTGAGAAACCTAAACTAGAGGACATGTCCTTTCCTCCTCCATGTGACGTGATGCAACGCTGTCAAGCATCATAGATTCAAGTACACACAAGGGCTGCCATTGCCAGCACGTCATTTAATCTCTGAAAGAACCAGAGCTATGAAACGGAGAGGAGGGCAGAGCGCTGTGCAGCCCACCCAAGCTGGTTCACCACCTGCAAGACCACATCTGCAGTGCCGTGCCCAGTCTTGGGCCCACCCTGTACAAGACAGACATGGACATACTGGCTTGAGTCCAGCAGAAGACACCGAGATGGTGGAGAGCTGGGGACAAGTTGAGAAAACTGGGTTTGATCAGCCTTAGAAAGGAAGGGGGCAAATCTTATTGCTGTCTTCAACTGCCTCATTTGAGGGTACAGAGAAGATAGAGCCAGGCTGCTCTTGCACAGGATGAGAGACAGTGGTCACAAGCAGGGACACAGAGCATTAGGACAAATTGTTTTCACCATCAGGATGGTCAGACACTGGAACAGGGACCCAGCGAGGCTGTGGGATCTCCATCCTTGGAGATATTCAGACCTTGACTGGACATGCCCCAAGCAACCCAATGTGGGTGGCCCTGCTCTGAGTGGGGTTGGACTGGAGACCTGCAGAGGTTCTTTCTGGCTGAAATTATCTGCAGTTCTGCATCTCTCTGCACACACACCCCCCGCAGTGCTCCCAAGCGTCCTTCCAGCCTGCACTGGCTCCCAAGCCTCTGAATGGGCACAGCGTGTGCTCCCAGACCCTCCCAGACATATTACTCTCACAATTTCTTTTCAAGCAGTAAAACCATTTCTCCATAACTCAGCTAAAGTATTAACACTCTCATTTCAGTTTCTTTTATGATAGCCTCGGGCTACTGCCAGCCAGGTTCCCCTCGCCACCCAACCCACTCTGCAGCAATTCCCTCAACTCTCTCACAGTGCTGCCTGTTCTCCGATGGAAAAAAAAAAAGTAAATAAATCCACTACAGAAGAAGAACATTGGAGTTACCGGCCAACAGAAAATGGCAACGAGCCAGCACGAGTCCTCAGGTTCGCACTGCGCCCACCCCACACACCAGACGTGAGTCCAACCTGCTTCAGCCAGCGGAGCTGCCGGGGGTGCAACAAGACTGATCAGAAGGACAGCAGGGCTCTTGGCTGGTTGTCTACAGTGTTTGTGCCCATTCTTCATCCCTCAGGCTATAAAGGGGAAAAATAGGGACTGGAGTGGAGTCTGGTGGGTTTTCTCCCTTCCGTGGTCTCTCCTGTTTTCCACAGGGCTTTGCGCAAGTCCCACAGCCGCTCCTCTGACTCAGTTTCTTCCCTGTAAAACAGAAGAAGGTTGTTTTAACTTCACTGAGCATTGTGAGAATGAAACCCAGGCGCAAAGTGTCAGGTGAGGGATGGCCACTGTTGTATACAGGGAAAAAGAAACCCCTGACAATGTCTGCTCCCCGGTGGGCAGGCGTTATCACCCCCCCCGCAACCACTCCCCCTGAGCACAAGTGGAAGCTGCGTTATCCAGCAATACTGGTCTAGGATTGCTTTACTGTTTCTCCTAGGTGTGATACACTAAACAGTTGTGATGCATTGCATTTGGGAAGTAGCACCAAACACATAACATATTCCTGCCCTGGAGAGCTTATGGCCTGAGTAGATTTTAAGTATGGGAGTGCGATGACAGACGATTTCTCAGCTTAGCGCTGCATGCGATATTTTATCAGATGTGGTGTCAGAGGCGTCCTTTGCATCTGCTTCTTTCTGTTTTTTTAATAAAACCAACAGGAGACTTTCCCCTAACATCTACCAATGGCAAACTCAAGGGAAATTGTTTTTTGCTCCACCTCTGATTCATTCACCACGAATTCCTATTCACTTCAGTGCTCAGAACATACCCTTGACACTTAGCACAGTGCAGATGCAGTGTGACTGCCTGCGACGCTTCAGTAATGGTAATTTCATTGCTACTGCTTAGGTGACTACATCAACACTTACCACACAGACTCTGCCCTCCTTCCCTATCTCACCGTTACTGGGAGTGTTCACAATTAGCATCGTTCTTGTTGAATAGATGGGAAACTGAGGCAGAGAGATATGTTAAGTAATTTGCCAAGGGCAAAAAGCATAAGCAGAAATGGAAAATGTTTCTTTTGAACCTGACCCTCTGTTTAATCCCCAGGCAAGGCTCTCCTAGGTGCCCGTAGTCACCCCTCCATTCTGCTAATGAGGACACGTGTTTCTAACAACCTTAACCTCACTCCATTTTGCAGAAACAGATAACACAATAAAGTGCAGCACCGAGAGGCATCGTCACTGGGTAAATGCCAAGTAACACATGTCAGAAGAAAAGCAAAAAGCATATTCAAAATCTACAAGGAGATATTTTAAAATTCCTGATGTCCTAAATGTTCATCACAACTTAACATCTTCTTAGACAAAAACATATGCACAGCCCAAAACTACAATCACCATGAATTTTGTGCTTGGTATTACATAAAAGCTCTGCACTTACACAGTGTATAGCACGCTCCACTGTGTACCTGTATATCAACAACACAGATCTCTATTTTCCATTATTAATACAGTTACTATTTTACTCGTATCTTTTGTGAACGTCTGCTAAACTTCAAGAAATGAGTCAAACGCTTTAATAAAACAGAGCACACCAGAGAGAAAAGCTCAGTGAAGATGGGAAGGTGCCAGGTGCCACCGCTGCCCCTCTGCCTGGATCATTGCAGCTCCATTCCTCAGCCCTGCTCCAGAAGAAGACACGGTCAGAGAGAGGATCCTACAGCAATGCTGCTAAGACCCTATACAGCCATATAGTCTCCTTACATCTGAACAAGCTAAACTCTCAGCAGGAAAAAAACTTGATTTACTTCCCATTTCACGTTGGGGAAAGAAGGTGTGGCTTTGCACGGGCTGAACATGCCCTCCAGGAGCAGAGGGAGGGCGCGTATGCTGTACTTATATACATATATACATACATATACACACACATATAGGCATATACATACCTACAGAGCCGAGGGTTTATGCAAAGCCATTCCACAGTCATGCTCTTCATTTTTATCCTCTTCAGCTGTGGTGGGGATCCCATGGCTCCTCTGCAGACCACAGACATCCAGCCTCCACAGAACAACACGGTGCCACCACCTGGACCACATCCCTACGGTGCTACAGAAACCCTCGCACTCACAGGTGAATTTGCAGCCCAAAGCATGTTGCAGTGAGCCGGGCAAGCGTGCCAGGCAGGTGCATGGCCAATACTGGCACGCTCCTCCGCGAGCAAGCACCCGTGCCACTCACAGGGACCACATGGTCCACAAGTTGCCACAAAGCCCCCCTTCAGGACCAGCTTCCCCCCACCTCTGTCCTCGACTTTGCTTTCTGCAATGCCGGGTCTTCCGGGAGAGTGGGGGGCCACCAAGCCGTGGCCCCGGCATCCCACCACGCTGCAGCAGGGACGAACGGCCAGCTGGCTGCCACCACCAGCAAGGAAGTGAGGCTGGAGCGTACTCCAATCTCATCTTTTATACCGCTTTGTTTATAAGCTGTCGGCCCGTTTCGGGAGGCAGCGGCAGCGAGTGGGCACACGCAGGGAATAGAGAAGATGATGGGTTTTAGCAAGAGTCCAAGGACACCTTTTCTTAAGCTTCATTCATAGCGGCAGGCACGGTACAACAGCCCAGCAATTGTTCTCTCAAATGTCACCTTCCCATGGAGGCCACTGTGCTGAAAAAAAACTCCCCTTATGGGCACGCGTGGGAGGGAGGACTATTATTTTTCTAAGCATTTTTTTTTTAAACCGCACTATCCTGCAAATATCTCCAGAGAAACTCCACCACGCACAGACAAGGATTTTATTTTTTTTCCCTTCGAGCTCTTCCTTCTCTCCCCCCTACGCTTTTCCTTTCTCTCCTTCTCCCTCTCTCTTCCCCTCTTCTTGTGGCTGGAACAATTTGGCTCTGTTCACCCACATTCCTGCGGGCCCGCTCCTCGGGCTGCCCACACCGGGCTCGCTCCGTGCACAGGGACGCACAAGGTCTGCATTCAGGCAGGGGAGGGCAGAAAAGCGAATCTAATGTACTCGGGGATTGTTGTGCCATCAACTTAATACCTGCGCAGGGAAAACAAAGGCGTTTTAGAGAAGCAACTTTGGTGCCGTGACCCTTCCCCCAGCCCAGAGGGACCCGAGAGATAACGAGGGCTGAAAGAAAAGGCACAAACATAATTAAAACTACCCAAGCAATTTCTGGAGGTATTATAGACTATGATAGCCCAGAAGATGATAGTATTCCTGGTATTAACATCCACTGGCACGAAGGGACAAGCTGTTTGTTTGGGTTTTTTAAGCTCTTCAGCGTAATTATTTTGGAGGGGGAGGAAAAAGTTCCTTTTTGGAAGGGAAACCTGAGTGCAGCCAGAGCCAGGAGCGGTGCTGAGCCCAGGCTCCACAGCTTTCTACGTGCAGAGCTGCGGCGATGGGACGGGCATTCCCGGGGGCACGGCCACCCCGTCCCCTTCCTCCAGACCACTCCGACCCACAGGCTGGGTGTGCCTGGGAGGCGTCGAGGCTCCCCCGTGCCAGCTCAGGAGTTCAAACCCATCCGGCGCAGCTCGGCGCTCTGTCCCGTGAGCGCGTTGAGTGAAAAGCACGGTTAATTCCTCTGCTGCGGCTGGTTTCTTCTTGCCTGCGGTGCCGTGCCTGCTGACGCAACCCCGGCTGGGGCAGAGCGAAGTTGAACAAAGCTAAACAGGTGCAAGGGATTAACGTCCCGGACAATCCTTTTGTTCACGTGAAACAATTTCAGGGTCTCGGCTAAGGAAGTCCAGAATCGGGCTATTCATCTCTCTGCCCATAACAACGCCTTCTTAATCAGGCCAATTTATTCCCAAACCCAGGGTTCCAACATGAGCAAGCACCCCCTCCATCCCCGCCAGCACACGCCGTAGGATGGGATGTCCCCAAGTGCCGTGTCACGGTGGCCGGGCAGATGCCAGCCCCCTCCTTCCCTTGCCTTCAGCCACGTTGCCAGCCCCACTCTCACCAGTATCACCGGCATGTTCTGTAGGGTTTAACTATTCACCTAAAGAAATACCGTCAGTTCTTTGGGGAAAGCATCTGTCCAGCATTTCTGGCCCATCGTACACACTCAAGCAAGCCAGGACCATGTGCCGTGACCAAGCAGGCTTCAGCTCTCACAAGCTGGGAGTTGGATTCAATGATCCTTATGGGTCCCTTCCAGCTTGAGATATTCTATGATTCTAATTTGGGGGGTTTCTCCGTCAGTGCTGGCAATACCCCACATCACTTTGAGTCTGGATTTGTTGGTCTCGCGGTGCAGAGCAGCAGGTTGGGGAACAAGGTGGGAAAAGCACCAGCGAGATCAAGCAGAAAAGGCTCCCCGGGCTGGGCCAAACGGGTTGTTTCTGCAGCGTGGCTCAAAGCCAAACAACCACAACCGCCCGGTCAAGGCAAGAAAATGGTGTCGGGAGCATCACAGAAGTGGAATTTTCCTGAGAAATCACAGAGATGTTTGCAAAAAGTTTTTCACCCTGGTCTGGTGCTAGATAGAGCCAAATTCCATCCTATTCCCGTTGCATAATATAATTAATAGTAATACAAGCTCTGCCATTATGCAAGGAAACTGGGGGCACTTTCTGTTCCAGTTCCATCTCGCCTTAATCACTGTTTTCTTGCATCGGAGTTAACGCTGTTTCCTCGCTCTGCACTCAGTGTAACTTCATTAAGCAAAAGCATAAAGTCTGTGTTATTTATTTATTCCACATGATAAAATCAGGATATTACTCACTGTGATAACACGGGTTAATTTTCAGTGAAGCCTCTCTTGGCAAACTTTTAATACAATGAATAACACCCCTATCAGATCCCAGATAAAAGGCTGTCATATCGTAACCTCATTTCAGTCTTTGGCCCAGTAACACTACACTTCAAGCTGCTGTAATTACGTTTCGCTGATTTTTTTCTTGACTGTTACTCATAAAACCCAAAGCATAAAATTAAATTAGTTCAATGTTATTTAGCACAAGCTTTGTCCAAAGCCAGAGCCCGCGTCGGGCAGGGAATGGCTGTGTTAAACTCCACTTCCAATGCACCTCTTTGCGGGTCCTTGAGTTTGAAATTAGGTGGACAGCAGCTGGGGTGAGTGGGATAAATATTGTCACCCATCCCCTCCTAAATATTGTCACCCAGCCTGCACGGGAGGGTGCAGGGGGCAGCCCTTGGCCATGAGCTCCCAAAGCTGCACCCGGAGCAGGTACCTCAATGCTCCCCTTCTACAGACAGGAGAAAAATGGGGGAACAAACCTTACAGCTGTTAATTTGAGCCATTTCTGGTAAAAGCAAAAGAGGAAGAAGCCATTGCAATTTAGGGGGAAAAAATATGAGATAGTCACAGATTAGAGTTACCATTTTGACTGACTCCAGCTGAAGTCTTGTCGCAAAGCTAGACCCCAAAAGTGAGCCTTTCCTCCTGCACGAGGCTGCTTTAGTCCCAGCAGAGCCCAGCACTGCTTCTGGGCAAACACGAGCAATATGGGCAATGCAGTTAACAGTTTCTGAAAGGCTGGATCAGCCTCATTGACCTCAGATCACTTCTCCCAGCTTTATATTCTACCAGCGTAAGCGAGTAGAGAAACGGCCACACCACTCGAGGGCAACGGGGTTATAAGAGGCTTTGAATAAGCTATTCCATGAATTTATTTTGCAAGTTTACCTTTTTCTTTTTGAATATCTAGGACAGCGAAGCAGTAAAAATCTATGCAAGAGATGGCATGAAGCATGCTATTAAACCAGGGAAGCCTTCGCGAGGTGTCAGAGCCGTGATAAGTCCTGTTTAAACTTTACCCAGAGCTAAACACCAAGTGTCAACATGAGCTGCTGCCCAAGCTCTCTGATCAGGCCAGGCAAACATCCAATCAGAAGTATAAATCAAAGCCGAGACACATCCAAGTGAGACTAGAGTGTTTAACTCTACAATTCCCATCTGACCAGGACTTTCCCAGCAGGTTACCCACAGCCAGGTCTCTCCTCAGACATTTATTTATATAAGAAACCCATCTGTATGCATTATTTTTTTATTTATTTTCCCTGGTAGGCACAGACACAAAGCAAATGCTCCGCAGGGTACAGGGTGTACCAGCCCTGCAGCATCCGCAGGGACTGCTGGTAGATGTTGTATTTGCTTTTCCTCCCGCCCCATCTCCCCACCACCAACCCCACTGGCCCCGGGAATTGGCTCCTGTCAGCCAGCCCAAAATTGCAAATAACAGGAGGAAAAAACCATGCTCCTGATCTCATCAAGTGGGAAAGGAGAGGGAGGGTCACACATTAGCTTGGGGGTCATCAGGCTCCCTCCATGTCACCCTTCCTCCGCCTAAATCAGGGATTATGTTCCCCATGTGAAGGGGCACAGCAGGGAGGTGCTCTCCTTTCGGGAACTCTTTAAAAACCCCCAAATGCCACTTTCTTAAACCTCCATCACAGCCCACCGTTACCTACAAGACCAGACATCTACTGCCAAGGACGACACGACATTTTGGCTGCCAACAACACATGCCTTTGGGAGCTGTTGGCCACAGCAGTCGCCAACCGTTTGCTTCCAGGAGCGGATTTTGCAGTTTTCCCTGCCCGTGCTGGCACCGGGAGGAGAGGGGGGACCCGCTCCCGCAGCCACCCACACCGTCACCCCACAGCCCCTGTCCCCGCTACCCTGCTTCAGCATGTGCCCCTCTGTCAGCATCCATATACCTTAACACGTGAACGTATTTTGGGCTGGCAGTCTGTCTGCTGAGCTCACTAAGCTTCGGATTAGGCCTTCAAGTGATGTAACTCATAATTAAAAACCCATGTCAATATTCTGAGAATTTTTTTTTTTCCAGATTGGGCAAAAGAAAGGTGAAAAAACACCATCTGTCATGGTAATTTTTTCATATTTCTCTGTCCTTTCCCCTCTTTAAAGGGAAGCGGGGATGGGAGAATGTTCATTTGAAGCTTGCAACATGTTTTATTAATTGATGGCAAATAATCCTAAGATAAAGTGCACAATAAAATTTTTAATGAGAACATATGGTGGGGAAAATTGATAGGACTGAGCCTTTGAAGATTTCCTTGTGAGCACAGTTACAAGAGCAGGCAAAGACTTGCACAGGGGAGCCCGAATACTCCTCAAAGGGAGGCCAAGGCAAGGGGCAGGTGGCGGGATCGCTGCCATCGCCAGACAGGCACCAAGTGCTCCAGCTAGACACGATCCCCAAAGCGATGCCCCAAAGCCTGATGGTTCACAGCCTGTCTAAACACAAGCGTTAGAGCACTCTAACTTCACCTGTGACTTTGATCCACGCCAGGTCCCCTGGTGCCACCGGCTCCAGGGATGCTCCTGGGCACCAACTGGTTAGGAACAGGCTTAAGCTAAACTGAAATAAGTTCCTCATAGAGAGCAAGTGGCTCCGGAGTTTATGCCCACTTGCCCACTTTAATTAAACAAGAGTGAGTTTGCACACGGATGCAGGCTTACTTTGGCCTGCTGTAAAGCTCCATCCTGGACTCCATCCTAGAATGCCTTTGATAAAATCAAGAGGAAAAAAAACCTTGTGTTTTCACATTGTTTCCTGCTAACCCCCATGGATGACCTTTTGCTCCTCCATAACCTATCCTCTGCAAAGCCATGCTACACGGAGAGGATGCAACGGGGACATGGGACACCCAAACCGTGCCCTGTGCCCGCTGCCCTGCACAGCATCCCCTGCCCCTCCTCACTTCCCTCGCTGTAAAACTGCCGTTAAACGGCAGCCACTTCGGGCTCCATCCTAAGAAAGGCAGCAAAGCCCGAGCCAAAGGGAAATGCCCAAAAGCACATCAGGAGCCGCCCACCATGAAGTGTTTTTTCTTAATAGTGTAATTCATTTATTTTAGATTTATTAGCAGCGCCCAGCTGTGCTGCAAACACATTCACAAAAACTGGGGAATGCAACGCGGGGACGGTATTCAAAGCAATGTCTCTGACAAAAATAAATAAATAAAAATTACCTCCCAAGAGCAACCTGATCCCCAAGCAGCCACACCCACATTAAATAGGGGATTCTTCCAGGGACAAAGTGACTTAGGCGCACAGGCCCCCAGCTGATTTTTAGAGGACTTGTGCTCACTTCGGCATCTCCAAATATCCCATTCTAATACACGTCCATAAACAGTTACACCCTCCAAACCAAACACACCCTGGCCCTTAATCCACCACTCCCAGAGGAGCCTGAGAAAACAGCCGAGTCTTGCAGGGTACGATGAGAATTAGCTCCTGTAGCCAAGCGCACCCCACCACCCACCAGCACGTTTCGGCGCTCGTGAACCGGTTCTACGTCAATGAAGCCTGACCCCTGCCCTGGCAGTGTCTTGTCTGCTGGGGATAATACCTTCAAAATACAGGAGATTCACTGCACATGTTTTCAGAAGGAATTTCACCTTGTACCCCACAGCGAGACGCAGCTCTGGGTGAATCAACACATTTAGCATCCCCTCAAGCCCCATCGTGGGGTGCAGATGCACTAACAGCCCCAGGGATCTGGGCTCAGGCTGATGCTGCAGGGCTGGAGGCTACGCAAACCAGCTGCTACAAGCAAGAACTGTCCCCAAACTTTATCGAACAGTCACTTTAAAATATAATTAAATCCCTCATTACGTGTAATTAAAGAAATGAAAAGGGTGTCCGGTTTTCACATCATTCATGTTCGCTTAGGAGAGTGGCTCCACTGAAACTTAGCTTTCAGGTAGGAAAAGTCAGGATTCACACGGTTCCAGGAGCTTGAGCTTTAAGGAAAATATCCTCAGTGTGGAGAGCCCGCTGCTTTTCCAGCCTGTCAATACTTCTTGGCCCCATTCGATTCAGTCATGAGACCTGGCCAGGGCACCTCGGGTCAGGAGCTGGAAGTGCCAATTTGCATCTGTAACCCATTAACCACAGGCAGATACGGATATTGAAATAACTTTGGTTTAAAAACATATAGCCCCAAAATAAGATGCCTTGCACCTGGACTTCACAGCTTTTTGCCATTCATTTGGGATTCCTGCCTAATACTTCTGAGACCCTGATGAGGTGGACAAAAAGTTCTGGACCAAGAACACACCAGAAGCTTATAAATAAAGATATTTTTCAGTAGCACACGATAGTGGGTGCTTCCATTTTCATGCAACCAGCACTATAGCCCTTCAGAGGGGTGGTGAAAACCAGATCTTTTGATGATATGACCCCAAAACAGCCATCAGCCCCACCTGCCCTGGGTGCTCCTGCAAGCTCCTGCCCTGGGCAGCGCGGGAGGACCCTCAGCTTCCTGGCTCCAGCTGATCCCGGTGGCCCGAGCCAGCAGGATTCCTCTCGCTCTTCACGTGGACTTTCACCACTCAAACCAAACACGGGAGCAGAGCTGCTGGGC
Source organism: Fregata magnificens (assembly GCA_013389945.1). Taxonomy (NCBI): domain Eukaryota; kingdom Metazoa; phylum Chordata; class Aves; order Suliformes; family Fregatidae; genus Fregata; species Fregata magnificens. The sequence continues at coordinate 19,736 of WAAD01029146.1, read as the reverse complement.
GGCGTGAGCATGCAGCAGTGGTGCCCGGGGGAGGACGCAGGCTCGGCCAACCCTGCCGACTTTCCCACGCCTTCTGTGATCCCTTTTTATCGGTGTTGTGACAAGAGATGTCAAGGACTTTCTAACGGTGCCAAAGGTGCCTCTCTGGCCTCGTGGGGTGGCACTGGGGAGACTTTGCCTTGCTACAGGGGGGTCCCTCGTCGACATGGCAGCCAGATCCACGGCAGCTCTGGGACCCGACACATGGGAACACCTCGGTGCTGTCCTCGGGAGCAAAATACTCCAAAAGAGCCCCAGAGCCAGGAGCACCCCCTTATCGTCCAACCCACTGGCACCAACTCCTGCAAAACAGCCCCAGGGACAGAGAAAAGGTCCCCCAAAAAGGAGGGGGTGAACAGCAGTAATAGGAGGGGAAACAGCAAGCAAAAATTGGTGGGACACTAAAATGGGCTCGGGACCCCATCGGGACCCTGGGGACACGGTGGTACAGCCCCAGGGAGGAGCACCTGCAAAGTGCCCAAATACCTGCACTGGCACCTGCTTTAGGGAAAGGCTTTTGGAGAGGCCAGGACTGCTATCGATTTGTTTAACACAATATCCTGGGATCAGCAGAGACACCTCCCCGAGCCACCAGCTCCAGCAACTGGCCCTTCATCACACCCCATCCTCCTCCTCCTCCTCCTCTGCGCACACAGCCTCTTCCCATGGCTGTGCTCCCTCTCCCTGCTCACTTCTAGTGGGATTTCCAGGTTTCTGTGGCAGGTTTTGAAGGAAAAGATGTTTTGTCATTTCGCAACTCAAAACTAAACGCCTGACAGTAGCAGGAGGATGGTGAAGGTTTAAGGGGAGGGCGCTTCTTGGAGGAATGGGGGGTTATTTGCTTGGAGAGCCATATGCCCGCCGCTGCCCTTCCTCCCTGCCAGCTCCCGGCTGTTTACCAAAACGCACAGGCCAACCTGTACAGACACAATATTCACCGTTGTTCACGCACCTACTTCCAATAGCCTGCTCTTTATCCCTGCCAGTTAAAGTCCTGGGACACAGGCAGGATAGGGAGGACAGAAAGAAAGATATTTCCTATTGCAGCTCCTAAAATTAAGATACACAGAAAACAAAGGCAAAACAAAAAAAGTAAGAAACCTTGTAAAAGTATTTGCAACATTTATCTTAAAGCCTTACTGGAGCAAAAGGCGATCAGTAGTGAACTGAGGTCTTGCCTATAGCTCTTGAAAACTGGCCAGTTCCATTAACACAGTAAAGGCACCGTGCAAGTGTGTGTATATATATATTTTTTTAGATAGATATATATAATTTTTCCCACAGAACTTTGGACTAAGTGGAAAGTTGGGCCAGGAATCCTATGAGAAGAGAACAGGATTTCCCAGGAGATTTCCATCACTTCCTCCCTACGCTCAGGCCGGAAAGCTGGTGCTGTGAGAACTGTCCTTCTCTGGATATTTTGGCCCATCCTCTTCCAGTGCCGGACAACCCAGGGCCAAACTGATGGGAAACATCAGATCATCTCTAGGTTTTTAATTTAAAAAAAAAAAAAAAAATTTAAATATTGTTCACGATTTGGATAAAAGTTCAGATGTGAGAAGCCATTTTCAAACGGGGACTCTGCGATCAGATACGGGCAATAAAGCATTCGGAGCCTGAGGTTGCTCCCAAATGGCATTGCCTTGCAGTGGGACCCGCAAGCTGAAAGGTCAAGCCACCAACGCAACCCAGACCGGACACCCTTTGGAAAATGGCACTGCAGCTATTTGGAGCACGCCTTGTTGATATTTGTTCAACAATGAGGCACCCACCTTTGGCATAAAAATACTCTGTCAAAGGGAGAAAGAGTAGGATCAGCAGGATACAGGTTTTCAAGACAAACCTTTTCTTCGCTCCCCAGGACCCGGAGGTCAGGCCATTCCACCCTCAGTGCACTCTTTGGGACAGACGTACTATATAAAGTGGAACTTCTCTACTAAAAAAACCATTTTCATTGTTTTTTAAGTTGGGCTAAAGATACTTTTCCTTATCGGCTGGCATATCAAAGAAGAAATCATAAATCTTACCTAATTTTAAGGAATTGGGGCTCTGTAAAGAAAATGGAAATGCAACATGCAGCCCTGTCATATTTGGTTACTGTCCCCATCAGTAGCCTGTCCAAAGGGAGCCCCAGGAGGCCAACAACTCGCCCTATGCCAAAGAAAAATTAATTTGTGACTTTAGAACTTCAGGCAGACTAGGAAATATGACAGATTTAATTTTTTGCAGACCTACAATAACAAACCACTTTCTCTTCACAGTCACAGACAGAAACCTGCAGAAAATGCTTTGCCCATCTGCTCCTTCCCGACAGAGCAATGCAGTATCTGTAACTCTTTTCTTCTGCCTAGAGACTAGATGGCAGGTCCGTGGGAATCTCATCGCACCGTTATGTGCGTGAAGCAGTACAGGCAACGGTGCCGAAAAATTCCCAGTTCTGAAGTGACAGAAAATAAGGATTCCTGGGATTTCTGAACACCCTGAATCAAAGCAGCTTCAAGTCTCACAAGGAGTTGCTTTTCTCTTGTTATTTCCCGAGGCCTCTTCCAAACCTAACGGGAAAAATAATAAACACAATGATCTTTGTAAAGAGAAGCTGATCTCACCCCACCGAAGATGCACATCGTCTGTCATCTGTCAGACATGCTGCCTGACAGTGGGGGAGCACAGGTTTAATCTCAGTCTCCCACCATTTCTGTCCAAGCGGGTTAGCTGCACATTTCAAGTTTAGGTACCATCTAAAAGCAAACGGAAAACAGGATGTTTGGATGTCCCTCACTTCCAAACATCCAGCACTACGACATAAATAAAAGCCACCAAAACTATCCAACCTTGCACCACAAACAAGGTTTCCCCAGATACGGTGTTTCTTTCTACCACTGTTTTTGCCCTAATAAGCATCAAATACCAAACTCATTTCTTTACAGTAGCTTTTCTGGACCGCACTGTTCCTAAGCAGACACCAAATTCAGCCGCACAGTCCCATCACCACCCAACGCCCACCTAGGGATTTCGTCTGTACAAGTCCTTCCAATTAAGAAAATACAAATTTTAGGGGAAAAAGCTAAGGAAGGATCTCAGGAGCTGGACTGGGGCTTTTTCTGACTTCAAAACCTGGAGGTCTCACCTTTGTGAGGAAAGAGCAATGCCCACACCCAACTTGGCACACAAAACCAGCCCTGTGCGCTCAGCAGGCATAACTCACCCCCATTTTGGACAGTAATTAGCGCCGTGTGTCCCCCCCCATCCCTGCCTGCACTCAAGGAGGTCTCAGGTCAGCGGGGAGGAGGTGGGAAGGGAAAGGAGGGGTGTTTAGAGTGAATTTCAGACTTTCGCATCCCCTCTCCAGATGTGCCGGGTAAGCGGCTGGGAGTGGAATCTGACTCCAGAGGAAAGGATTTAAGACATGATTTAGCAGTTTACCTCCAACGTTTGTCCTGAATTTTTTACGGAGCGGTTCGAAGTCAAGCTGAGAAGTTTCTCAAGCCCTTGTCCAAGCCGGCGGGGCCACCGCGCCAGCGCCAACCCTCGCCCTGTACCTCCCCGCAGATTCTAGGAACTTCACCCGAGCAAGGGAGGAATTTTTCTGCAACCTCCCTACCTCGCCCTGTGCTTTTTGGCCGGGGCTGCATAATACCGTTTGGCCTGTCCTGGCAGCCAAGTGCCAAGGTATATATGTACGTACCGATCAAAATGAATGGAGCTGCTGAATTAAGTGTTGGAGCAAAACCCCATAGGACAATAAAATCCATTGATGGTGGTGCAGAGTCCAAGTCTCCGTTGCTCCGAGCCAGAGCTCCCACAGCAGAGCCCTCTTGGTCTGAGCCATCTCTGCTGTGGGATGGTCACCAGCCTCCCGGCTGGATTCCTCCTGGGGAAAAGCCACTTCTCTCTGGAAACACGATGGGCAGACCTCTGCTGCCAGCTCAATGTGGGTTTAAGTCTTCTTTCGGGGCACCTACCACCTAGCTTGTAGCCCTCTCAAGGGCTGCTCAAACCCACGCTCGTTGGAAGAGGGAGTCCACACACAGGCAATGTCCTCCTCGTCACTCAGTCCACATATGTTGAGACTAGGCATGGTTGAGCATGCTTTGGTCTAAGCTGGGTCCAGCACATGCCCTGGAAGCCTGCGTGACTCGAAGCAACAGTGGCTGCATGCCCCTTTGCTTTCCAATGCTTTCCTTTTACCATGAGAAGCGAAGAGCGAAAGCAGCTTCCAGCTGCCACGCTGAGTTTGGGAGGGAGAAATCTCACTGCGACTCATAAATGGAGCAAATTTGATACGGACAGCCAGTGACGAGGGATAAATATTTTAAAAAAAAACCTAGGATGTCATTTTTACAGTTGCTCTCTGGCTCTTTTCTGACCATAACCACACTTTAAACACTAGTTTATGATGCAAACAGCCAGCAACCTACTGCTGGAAGCTTGTGGAACGAACTACCCACTTTGCAGAGATAGCAACAGCCCAGGTAGACATGGGCAAGCCAGCTCGCTTGAAGGCTGAGCCAGGACAAGACGACTCGCTTGGCTCTGGGATGCAAACCACAGCTCTGAGCCATTGATGCTGGCCATCTGCATGTGAAAAAGCAAACACATAAATAAAAATTACTGTGAATGGCAGAAAACGATGCTGTGGAAGGTTCCCACTGGCTTGGCTTCTCCCTAGAAGCAGAGCTGCAGCACAGCCAACGCTCGGCCAGAGCCAGCCTGCAGTCGCTCGCCCACCTCCGTGCCCAGGCGTGCAGGCTGGGTTGCAAACCCGCTCCCACCCACGCTTATTGGAACAAGGGAGAGGCTGTACGCTTGCCGCTTTGAAAAATTATTAATAAAAATGCCAATCGGTTGGTCAGAGGTTTTCAGGGTTTTTTCTAATTTGGTTTTGAACGATACAAACACTCCTGTATTGCAAAAACTCATCTACCATGGGTCAGTTTTGCAAACAGCCAGGTTTGCTTTCTGCAGAGGACTGCTCCATGGTCTGCCTGGGTTTTGGGTGAGGATGGACGTCGGAGAAATCTCTGGGCTGCCTCTGGGATGGATCTGCTTGCATGACCCCAAGAGCTCGTTTCAGCACTCTCCCGTGGTAGCTTGTTTGTGCCGTTGAAGGCAGGGGAGATTCACACTCGATGGCTGCACTGTTGCCACCAAACTCTTTCCTGGGGGTTCCTGGCAGTGACACCCCAGTACACACGGGGAGTCCAAATCACAGCAAACGGGCCGGGGCAGATTCTGCGCCACGTTCCCCACTCGCACACGGCCACTCTCCAGCAGCTCTTGAACATGTAACACCCTCACTCTGTTTGCTGGATCTTAAAAAACTAAGATGAGCCAAGAAGTGTGCTGGGTACCCAACCTGAAAGCTGCCACACAAAAAAAAAATGCAACCTTATTTTTAGTTATTTTTCTAAAGCACAGCTGTGCAGTTTCCCTCTGTGTGTCCTTGGATCTGTCAGTCTCATAGCTTCAAAAGTTATTTAGATAAACCGACCACCCTTTGGCTAGTTTCAAGCCTCTTCGGGAAAGGATGGAGCTCCTAAAGGATGGAGCTGTGTGGCAGCAGGTGGTCAGGCAGAAGAAGGGAGGCCTATGGATGTGGTGACTGAGAAAGGACTGCCCTGTGGACACACGTCACATAGATGCATTGGACATAAGAGAATTTACCCAGAGAAAGCTTTTGTGAATGCCCCAGTAATGGCAAAAGCTTTCACCCATCTGCCCTGCTAAGAGAATAAGAGTTTCTCCCACATCCACCCCATCTTTGGAACAAGATTTATAGGATGGGAGCAATTTATTTCTAGCCCTCTTGAGCCAGATGTGCTATAGCTGCACACTGGCACCAGAGCACGGTCTCATGCTGCACCCAGCACTCAGCTCTTCCGAAAAGCCCAGCTATAACCTCTTACACTTGCGGTTCACCACCTTCCTGCAGCCTGTGCCGATGCCACTGCAAAGCCTGGGACTCTCCAGCAGGCAAAGCCTGCAAAAATGGCCATAAAGACCAAAAAGGTCACATTGTGCCGTTCACACGGACTCACCAGCCCCTATGGTTTTCTCCACCATAGCAAGCCCCGCCACTGCAAGCAAACCCTACTGCTCACCCTGCAGTTACCAGCAGATCTCATTAATGCAATTCACCCTCCTGAAGATCATAATTAAAAAAAAAAAAAAATTACCAAAAAAAAAGAGACACAGGTGGCACACCCTTAAATAGAGAGGTTTTCATAATGGTTAAACATTGGCCTGGAGCCAGACCGCAGCTCTGAAAGCTCAGGGGCAGGAGGAAGGGACTTAGGATCTGAACTCAAAATTTCACAACTGGTCCCATGCATACATAGGGACTAGCCCAAACCCCCACATTCAGGAGGTTGAAGTCAGATCTCGATCTGAATTTGGTGGCTTGGGCCAGTTTCAAGAATCACAAATTACCTCTACTTATTATTACTACTAATAATAAAGTGTTATTTTATGCAGGAGCTTTGAGGTTCATTGTGATATGCAGAGAAGCGGTTCGACCAGGGGCGAAACACGCAGCTGGCAGGAGCAGGTGGGATTTGCATTGTCTCCAGCAGCCCCCAGCACCCGGGCCGAACTCTGCCTGAACTCCGTGATGGGAACACGCCACGTGCAGGTCTCGGCACCACCTGAGCTCCACGCCAGCCCCTGGCCCAAGACTGCAGGCATTCACCTCAAATCCCTCCTCCCGGCTGCACAAAAGCAGCAGCTCAGCCTCCTGCACCTTCATCATGAGCACCACTGGCCGGGCTCGTCCCCTGCAGTGGCCACAAGCCCAGGGCTGGCTCTTGATCTTCTGCCAGAGAAGAAGTTTCACCAGCCAGAAGTGGGGCAAGGTCAGACACCAAATCAGTTCGGCACACGCTAGCTCAAGTCTGCGTGTGTCAATTTTGTTGGGCTTTGGGGAAAAACTTTGTGAAAATGGTTGTCTACTTCTTCTTCTTGTACCACCCTGGTTTTGGAGTTTGTTTAGTAGCAGAAGAACCAAAATTGCAAAATAAAGATGTTGCTTCAACCTATGAAAGAAAGGGAGGATTGGAGCCTGGAGAAGACACGCTGGAGCATCTCTTTCCAACCTGACTTCCAACAGATTTCCAAGAGCTCTGCCTAAGCCACTGAGCATCTTCACACCGCGCCAAACCGAGCCAGCAAAACCCTCCGTGTTCCCTAGAAAAGTACCCAGACAAGCGGCATTTCTGCTGATGCCAACTGCTCCACCAGCTCCCGCCAGCTCAGAACCTGGCCCCAACCCCTCAGTGGACAGTTTCGCTTCTCCTGTGTCTTTCCTTGCAATGCAAAGCCTCCCCCATGATCTTCGACATGCACAGCCAGGTCGGTGTTATCAGACTGGCCGCCTTCAGGCTAAGACCACTGGAAGAGCCGATCATGTTCCTCAATTACATTTGCAAATGAGCGCTCATTTCCCGCTGGCCGGATGAGCGCGGGCACTTTGTCCCTTTAAATCCTTGTCTTTGGCCAACGATACTAAACACCGAGCAGCCCTCACTGCAGCCGCTCAACGTCATCAGATTCAAGGAGTGGATAATTAATATTGAAAGGTGTGATTGCAGCCAAGCAGGCTGGCTAATCAGCTACTGATTTTGCTCTAATGTCCTAGATCATTTAGAAATATAATCTGGAATTGGTGGGAAGGACCGGGGAGCACTAACTGGAATTACTGTGGAAATGCAGTATCCCTTACCACGTCTAAACACTGCACTATTATGGCAGTGATTCAGTTACCTCCTTATTCATCAGATCGAAGCCAAGTTCCCAAGCTAAGGAACTTAGATGTATTTTTTCGTCCAGCCCTTTTCTGCACTGGGTCAAATGTGGCTCTGCAATATTGCGATCCTCTCCAGGGTACTGCATTAGCAGTTGGATTGGGAAAAAAAACTTCTGGATCAGTTTGGTATCTCTGCCTCCCTTAAACCATAAAACACAAATACCCATTTTCTATTCCTACACCGCTATAGCACAGACCCATCCTACCTGCATGAACACAGCCAGACCGAGGCTGTTCAACTGATGCAGCTCTAAGCTCAAGTAAAGAGAAGGAGAACGCACTATGGTTTGGAGATTTCTTTATCACAGATTACTGACTCCGTGGATTTTGTAAAGCCATTACTTGGATTACTGTGACTACATGATGTCCAGATATTCCACAACAAAACAGTTTATTTAAAATTTGATACAAACCAAACCCCATGCTTCATGTGTAGGGTATTTTATAAGTGCACAATCTTGTAGATGGGCTATATTAATAGTCGGGGTCCTGTTTTGATGAGTTGGAGACCACAAGGAACCATCTGGTTGATTTGGCCTCAGGGAACTATCAATGGCTTATTGAAACTCAGACCCCTGAGGTCACCACAGCTGGGACCTCGGCAGAGTAGGTAGCTCTCAAGAATGACGTACTACACAGCTGAAACCTACCACCGCATCCCTCTATCACTCCGGTCTTCCTTATCCCTAACAACATCTTTCCACTAAACAAGCCACCCCATGGCACAGCAAGGGCATGGTCACTTAGCAAAGCACTGTAAATCTCCTTGGCCAAGCTCTTTGTTTGCATGCCAGAAAAATACAGTGGAAAGTTGATACTGTGCTGAGAATTTCGTCCTCTCTTTTCTGCAGACCTGTGAGCCCATCACCAGGCACGGTGTGCTGGGACAGAAAACACTCCCCAAGCCATAGCCACAGGGTGTTGTCCCACCTTGTGCAAAGGAATTAGAAACCAGGTTCTTACACTACAAACAGTGATGCTTTCCTTCTCCTAGATTTCAGCAGATCATTGCTCTCCCTCCCCTTCTTAATTAATTGAAACAATCCCTCTGCAAAAATGTTCCTGGTTTTCCAACCCGTGAGGGTTTCCACACTTTCCCCCTCCTGCTGTCAGAGGAGAAGACAGTCCTGGGATGTCAGCACGGTGAGAAAGCACACAGACCTGCCCTCTCACCTGCCCTCTCCACATGGGAATCATCTTCAGTGAGCCTGCATCCCACGCGACGGCTGTTTGTTTTGGATGCGAAGCCTGGTGCGTTGGGTTAGATGTTAGTCAAACTGACCTTTCCTGTTTTCTGAGTCAACGGTCTTAGATCAGGCAAGTCAGGCACAAGATGTTGAAAATTAATCAGCATCTGGGGCTGACAGGGAACTGCTTGATTGGAGAAATGGCATGTGGTGGGAGCAAACAGCCTCATTTTCTCAGCTGAAGTGAGGACCCCTAACGCTCTGCTAAAAAGCCTTCCTGGGGCCACCACGAGCCGCTGCAGAAGAAAGTTCCTATAAAGCACTGAGCAGTCACAGCCCCACCACGGAGTCAGCTGAAAGCACTCAGCATCCTGCAAGGTCAAACTCCAAGTGCTGATTGCCGTACAAGGCTAATCCTGCTGATTGCCAGGACTTAGTCTGCATGGGAGGGAAGAACCGATTCCCCTGGGAGGGCTCCGATTGAGGGTGGCAGCACCAGGCAGGGAGTTAATGGGTCAGAGCACTACCTTCGTTAGCCCAATCCACCAGATTTCCCTGAAATAGTCCAATAATTTCTGATACTTGCCTTAAGAGCCTTATCCAGCTGGAGAGGTCTCCTCTCACACATGGACGTGCTCCACAGTCACCCCAGTTGTTGGCTTTTTCTTTCACAAATGCTGCAAGACCAGTAAGACTGGATTTGATTTTCTTCAGGGGATTTTTTTTTCCTATCCCAAAATATATCCCTCCTACCCCAGTACTACAGAAAAAATGTGGGCGTTATCTGCGTAGTTTCAGGTATTTTGGAGACCTCAGATTTGTCACCTTCTCAGGGACTGTCTCAGAGAAATAGACCTCTTGGAAATCATTTGGTTTGGACGCCAAACCTGGACCGTTAGACCCCAAAAGATTTAGGATCTGATTCTGGACCTGAAAATCAGTCTTTGAGCCAACTTGGGACAAATTATAAGGTGATGGACAAGCAAATAACTAAATAAAAAGCCATGAGGAGCTGTATGGGCTAAGGATTGTCCCCAGCATTTGTGGATTCTCTGAGGTCTAGCATAGGGGAAGCTCATGTTGCCATTCTTTTTCACAGCAGTGTTTTACTGTATCTTCACAAATTACCAAAAAACCTGATGTCTTCAACATCCTCTTTGTCAAATTTGGCTGAAATTGGAGCAGGAGTTCAAAAGGAGGATGCAGGGCACTGATGAGGGAGGAGGAGACACACATATACATACAGGTACTCTGTTTGGTTTGAGTTCAGGCACACAAAAGGGATGCTAAGAAGCCTCACTAATAGGAGATTGGGGAAAAAGAAAAAAAAACCCCAAACCTGGTTTATAAAGAGCAACTATTCCCTACTGCCAGGCCCTGGGGCCGGTGGCACAAGGATGATCCCATCCCAGGACTGGCAGAGCAGTGCTGTCCTGGGCAGAGCTGATCCAAAACCCTCCTTTGTTTCTCAACTTGTGTCTTTGAGTTTTCTTTGCTTTTTTTTTTTTTCCTTTTTCCTTTGTTTTCTTTTTTCCTTTTTTTTTTTTTGTTGTAAAGTAACAATACCTCCTTTCAGGCACTGCCAAAGTCCTACTCAAGCCCACTCAGATAAGAGCTGGCAGGAAAGGTAACTGCCATCAATATTTTGGTGAATGTTAACTACCTGAGGACAGACTGGGGGGGGGATCACAACAGTCGGTTGCGAGCACCTGGGCTATGTTTAAAAACACCACATTAAAAGTCATCTCCCTCCCCGGATCCCCCTGAATTCCCAGTAAAGTCTCTCCAGCGTAAGTGGCTGTAAAAGACAGCGCTTAGCCAGTCGGGACTAAGTCGACAATCATGCTCCACACGAAGGTACGTTTTCATGATGCTTCTTTTGCGGCCGTTTCATTTACTCCACTAAAATATTATTCTTCAGCCAGAGTTTATTTTGGATAAGTGTGGCAAGTAGAATTTGTAGCCCTAAATTCTCAAGTGCAGGTTTCAGAATTAAATATTAAAAAATAAAATGAAATAAAATGAAATAAAATAAAATAGGGCATGTCTTTTTTTGCTGGGGTTTCCCAGAGAGCTGTGGGCAATCGCTCCCTCGCCCGGGCTATGGGAAAGCGGCGTTTTGTCTGTCTTTTCGGAAGGCAGCACCTGTTTTCATCCTTTTCTTCAAAGTCAAAAATAGTTTTGTATGTTATGAGTAGGAACCCAAGATTACGATAAAGAGTGGTTTCAGACTGACAGCAAATTAAACTGCATGCCAAGGTATATATACACCATTTGGAGACATATTTATAATAGGTTTTTTCCTAAAACCAGAAAATATAATGATATTCTGTCATGGAGTCTGAGACTTTCTGTGTTATTATTAAGACATAGCAAACTTTTCTAGCTAAAATACTGGGAGCTGGATGGTGTTATTCTCAGAATAAGCTTTTCCCACTTAGCAGCAGAATGATTTTTTCTCATGTTCGTGCAAAAAAAGTATGATTTTTGCCAAGCTAAATGGCCACTGCATATTTCTAATCTGCCAGAGATAGGAGAGGCAGGTAGGCAGACAGACGCAGAAAAACCAGTACTCCCTGCCCTCCCGATTTCTGTTTTTCTATCATATGCCGCTTTGCCATATTAATTTTAACGCGTTAAGTGTTATGCTATTTTTTCTTTTAACCGTAAGCATGGTGTTCCTGCAACAGCCATTCCTTCTTTTTTGGTACATAAATAAAGCAAATGAAAATAGAAGGAAAATGGAATAAATGATACACCCCTGCAAAGTTTCATTATTACATAAAAGAAAAAAAAAAAAAAAAGCAATTCTGTTTATGGAGTAAATAGCCATTTAGAGAGAAATTAAAACAGCACCTCTGGCTCGGCTGCCCAGCGCCGGAGCGGCTGCCAGGCTGTCCTGCCCGTTGGAGGCTCCAGGTCGGGACAGGTCCGTACGGAGATCTGGACCTCAGTCCAGCCGCAGGGCAGGTATTTAAAATCAGCCTTTAATTTCAGCGTCTTTTGAACAAGGCTCACAGTCCTTACCCCGGCCCCTTTGGCCACCCACCCCAGGATACTCCCTTAATTATCAGCACAAGGCAAAAAAGGGAGGAAATGGGTGACGCAGCCATGAACATCTCAGGGATGCTGGTCTGCTAGGAGCATCCCGCCAGCCCCGAGTCCCCGGGTGCCCAGCAATGCCGTCCAGCTGCCACCATCAAAAATGGGCACCTTAAAAATGCCTTGAAATGCTTTTCCCACAGGAAAAGGAGCCTGGGAGCTGCTCGGTGCTGTGTCCCTTGCTTCCTGGGACAGAGCACCCTCAGCATCCATGGGGAGCAGGAATACTATGTCCCACGCTCAGCAGCATCCTTGGGGCTAGGAAAATGCTCAGTGCTCGCTCCCGGTCACATCCTGCCCCTAACTGATGGAAAGACATGGCCGCATCCAACGACAGAAAGACCAGGGCAAAAAAGTGCCCAAATTTAAGCAGAGCAAACCTGGACCGTGGCGGTTTCAGCATCCCCTGCAGTGGCTGCCCACCGGGTGTAGGAAGGGACTCGCACAAAGCCAGACACCGAGAAGCGAGGGAACAGGGTGACTCTGAGCACACCCTTTGCTTTCCCCACTTCCAGCAGCCCCGAGGAAGAAATACAACACAAAATGCAAAAAATTTTTATCTAAATTCTTAGACACGTCTTAAGATTTATGTTCTATGTAAAATAAAATATTTATATAGTGCTCAGGCACATAGCTATGCACTTGGCATAAAAGAGGAACAGCAAGACACAGCTATACATATTTTCAGTATATACCAGTGCATGCATACGTGAATCTGTGTTTAGATATATATATAACTAAAACAAATCCCTGTTTATTACTCAGTAGAGAAAACTGCAGGTTTTTTACATAAATAATCCCAGTGTAAATAAACTCTCCACCCTGAGCAAACTAAAAGTGATCCCATAGCAGATTTCTCTATTTTTCAAATAAATCATCGTTCTACCCGAACATGGACCTGGCAGCTACAATTTCCAAATCACTCAGGAGCAGCGGTGGGATGGGAGCTGGAAACAACCCAAACAAACAATTTTACAAGTTCCAGAAGTCGAACGTCCCCCGCACCATATCCACCATCCCCTTTTTTTTTAATTTCTTTTTTTTTTAATTTGAAGAGCGGGAGGGGTGGGCTCTGCCACGTTCATTGGCCCATAGGAAATCGGTGACCCAGGGACATCTGCAAGCCATTAGGACACAGACTTCAGGTAGCTCCCAGAAACACGTGCTGTCCACATTACACCCTCCAAGTATATTTCCACAACTTTACTTCTCCAAATAAACAGTCGGGCTCTCCTTGCATTAGCAAGGAGCTGCACAAACAGGTAGAGAGAATGGCAGTTTTATTCCCCCTTCCAATTCTGATGGATTTCTTGTAAGCTGTTGCTGGGCTGTGTAATTTGAACTATTGCTTGGAAAACATAATAGGGCCGGTTTAAAATTACGGCCATTTATTTATCTGTATGTGACTATGAAACATCATGTACGATTTGCACAGCATGTTAGTTCGCTTCCACGCTATACCCGAATTGCCACGTATAGGAGCGTGCTGTACAGAACAAATGGATCCAAATAAAACTAAAAAATATACATATATTAACTAGAATCCACCAGGATTTATAATTGGGTTGAGAGATTTTTTTTTTTTTTAATTTGTAAGCAGGTTTTATACCTTCCAAAGCAATCCTACTTCTCTTTAACCTCACTAAAAGAGCGAGCCTTTGCGATGCCACGCACGTCCCCGCACAAGCGCAGGGACGCAAGTAGCGGTGGCTGATGCCACAGCAAACACAGGCAGCGATAGCGACGGCGGGGCGCTCATCCGTTTATAAGAAAAAATGGAAAAAAATAGGTAGAAGATGATGCTGACCACTTGTCGCCAGCATTCGCTCTAGGGCATTTTTCCTTTTCTGGAGAGCTCAGTATTGTTATGAATGAAAACTACATCTTTTGTCCTCATTACCGGAGCTTTACTTTTGGCTTTGATCAGTTTACCCTGAGTGATTTGAACCAGATTGATTTATCTTAGCATCTGATGGAGAACCGCTTCCAGCTCTGGCTGACATCCGCTCTGAGGGGATGGCCGGGGGGTGCTGTGGCTAGCAAACAAGGCAAACCCACAGCCAACAGCAGAGCAACAGACATCGCTGAGCAGGCCAAAAGTATTCACACAAGTTAAAGGTGCACCTTAGAAAAAAAAAAAATTAATAATAATAATTCACCTCTTTTTCTCCTAGGAGAAAAACCCGGCACTTTCGGGAGGGTACTTCCATTCCACTTTAACTGAGCCTGATAAATTTTCCATTTACCCAAGTTTGCAGAGCTTCGAGCCAAACGCTGTGAGCAAATAAATAAATAAATAACCTGAAAATGTATCGCTTTAATCTCCAGAAAAGAGCATTTGTGAAGTACAAGGTTGTGCGCAGTGGCTTCCAACTGTGGGAGAAAGAGCAGAAAAGAACGGCGAGGTTATGTCTATTTACTATGGCGGAGCCTGCGCCGGAGCCAGGGAGCGTTAAAAGTCCTCCGGCGCTGCTCAGCTCGGAGCGCCGGACTCCAAAATGTGAGTGAGAATAAATCCATCACTGGATTTTCCTGCGGGGGAGCAGCACAGCAAACTGGGGAGCTGCCGATCAGCACTGGTATTTCTTATTAGCAAAGTTAAAAATCCCCATCTTTCCCCCTCCTTTTCTCAGATTCTCATATTTTCAGCATTTTAAAAACTCTTTTCCAGGGGGAAAAAAACTTTCTCTGATCCAAAAGACCACAATGCCTTTACCGCCGCCTCTGAGACTCAGCCTAATCCTGATCACCCCCGGCAGGATCTGGCCTCCGGCGGCTTCATGTTCCCAGGATTATTTTTTAAGTGGTAAATCTCGACGCTGTTTAAAGTGATGCTATTTCACCAGCCACAATGAGTGTGCAGCTATTTAATAGCTAAAACAGACAGACGTGGTCAAATTAACACTGCCACCCAGCTCAGCCCTTGTAAATAATCAGAATAATTTTACTGCAGCGCTGAGATTATTCTTCTGAAACTTCTGACTTTCTTTCACTTTATTCTATATAGCGAGTCCATCAAGACGGTATTTTTAGGCATGAATTAAAACACCGTAAAAGCAAATATCTTTCAGGCACTTGCCTTGGAGTCTTCAGGCTCCCTGTTACTTTACACACCGAAAAAGGGGGAAAAAAATGCCCATCCTCCAGCTTTCTCACCACTCCCAGGTCAGCATTGCCAAGCTTAAATCAACACACCGTGTTGTCTCCAGCTCAAGCCGTAGCAGCTTTTGAGGGCCGTACATTATCATGACAGGCCAGACAAATAGATAAGATTTTAAAAATTTAATACAATGATGCAAAAACACCATACCAATGAATTCTTAGCTAAATTTACAAAATGAATGACAGTTCTGCCCCCCGTACATCACCACTCAGCTACCACTCCTTCTTTCTTTTTTTTTTAACTGTACGACGACCTTCCGATAAGGACATGTTAGAATGTGCCTGAGAAACACTTGGGCTTTTGACAAATAAATAGATCTAGTACAAAAGGGGACACGACCACAGCTCTGTGCAAGGCACAACCCTGCCCGGGAGGCCGTGGCAGACGTGTCCAACAGCCCCAGCGCGAGGTCACCTCCGGACCGGCTCGAATCCGCCGCAGCATCAAGGGCAACCTTGGAAGGGGCTCGGCACCGACCTCGTGTCCTGGGGACCACGGCCGGTCCCACGGCTCTTGGGCAGGTCACCCTACAAACCAAAGCGCAAGCTCCATTCCTGCATCAGTAACGCTTTTGAGATGGGAAAGAAATACGTGTCGCTTAACGCAATAACACCCAAATTGGAAAGATGTAGGATACCTGCCCTGGAGACCTGACAACGACTGAAAAAAGGTGATGGAGAAAAATTAACTAAAACGCTAACATCTTGCACTGCACGTGAAAAGGTTCAGTGGCGACCAAGGGAACGGCTGACCCTTCCCGGCTCACAGCCCTTGTTCATTAGAGAGGAAAAACCCGGAGCGCGCAAAGGCTGTTCGGCTGCTGGAATTATTTTATGCTTGGTGGGATGCAGCACAACTCTCATTTTTAATAAAATGTCATTATTTAGAAGGGAGTGATTTTTATAGGAGAGAATGATAATTACACTGCAGTTAACTGCGCTGCACCACCCCCAGGACTTGCCTGCCGAAAGCCGCCATCCAAAAACACCGGAGCAGGCAGTCCTGGATAAATTCAAAGGCACGATCGTACCTAGCATTCAGGTTTTGTGCCATCGATCAATGATCGATACAGTTTTGATATCAAAATGAAGAGATCTGGTGCGGGAACGCCTTTGTTTTTAGAGAATTCCACTATAACCCAAATCTCGCAGTTTTGCCCCCATCTCGCACCGTGGCAAATGTGAGAAGAGAATTCCCCCGGAATGGGGAGGCAGCGCCAGCTTCTCCTTGGGTTTCTCGCCGACTGGAGGAGACCGATTTGTGTCATAGAGCACAGAGGCGCCGCTGGCCCGGCGTGAGGTCAGAGGGGACGGGGTGACATCACAGCCTCCCTGGTGAAGCGAGCGCCCGTCCAACACCCACCCTTGGCCGGGGGCTCGGACCGCCTGCAGCGGGGAGGAGAGGCACCTAGGCTTTAGGAAGGAGCAAACTTAATCAGGCTCAAAGGGGGAGCTGGATCGAACCCCCCCAGCTCCCACAAAACATCAGTAAAATATAACTGATTTCAGCACAACAGATGTGATGCGCATCAATATTGTATTTGTAAGGCTTGAGAGAAACATCTCCCAAAATACCCCCCGCGGGTGCTATTCCCTTTGCTACTGAAACTCCTGTCTCCTTCACTCTCTGCTCAGAGGCTTGGAAAGCTTGTTTCCTAAAAACCGGTGATTTGATTTAGCACAAGGCAGAAAAAAACATCAAACGAGGGCTATAATCCACACACTTCTTGCTAAAAATCTTTCCCGATATCTGAGCTTGCCACTTACGATAAAACAATGTTAATTCTTTAAAAAGAAAAGAAAACTTCCATCCTGACGTAAAAGCAGCAACAGCTTGTCACTTTAAAGGAAACTTCTAACCTTGCAAAATGACTGTGATTAATCAACTTGTCCATATTGTCTAAATAGTCCATAGAACAGGAATTAAAAATAATAATTCAAAAATTATAAAATTACACACAATAACATAACTGGAAAGCTCTTTTCCATTTCTTTTGTTTATTGTTCAAACTTGTCAAACCACTTTCTTTTGTTAAAACAGATTCTTTGGTAATGAAAAGGCAGAGTCCCTTTCAGCAGATGGACTTTCAGAATGAAAAATGTTCTAATTATTACACTTTTCATTACAGCAATTATCCTCCCAAATTGTTTTTGTGTTTATCTCTGCCAATCAGCAGTAAAGCCATGGAACAATCTGTTGTCACCATATTTTTCTCCTCCAGGTACATTTGTTCAGATTTTTGCTACAGCAGCTCCAGCTGAGATAAGAACAATCTACTGCCTGAGTTTTCTTTGATGTTCCTATAACAAATACATATATTAAAAGAGATTTGTCGAGCTAAATTCCACTCATGCACTAGCCTAGAGCTGAAGTTGCCAAGGGAAAATATTTCAAAATTATCTCTTTTAACATTTACTATAAGTTTACCTTTTTGACTGCAAATAACAACACAAAACTCAGCACATCTTCTCTTAGACTACTGCATATTTAGCAAAGCAAAGATAAATAACGCTGTGAAAACCGTCTTCGATGCTGCAGGCATAAGAAACCCCAAATGCTCATGAAGGAAAATCACCCTCTGCTCTCAGTCCCCCTGCTCTTTCAGACAAAGGCTCTGGAAATAGGACAGACACTTACCTTTAAACTCACCCAAAGAAAACTACTTTCCAAAAGTTTGCAAGCAAAATTTTAAAAAATCTCATGGAAGGATAGCAAAAGACAAGCAGGGTCTACCAGGGAGATTGCTTTCAAACGCATTTATTCAGAGCTCCTTCCCCCGCTGCCTTTTTCTTTTTTTTTTTTTTTTTTCACTTTTTTTCATGTGCCATTTCCAATACCTTTAAAACGCACTTATTAATGTAACGGTGACAATTGTGATCAGGGATCCGTACCAGGGTACGGCTACCGAGCCAGCCACTGCCCCGAGGATTGTCCAACAGGACAAAGGCTGCAAATTAAAGCAGCAAATTAAAGCAGCTTCAATAAAGCGCCAACTTTAATGCTCGAGTTGAAATGAAAAATTATGTAGCGCGTATTTTTTGTAAAGGGAGAACCGGTAGAAGGTCTCTCCCCCCCGAAACACGCTCGTGGAGCCGAGCGTGCAGGGGAGGGACGCGGGGAAGGAGGGCAGCTTGCCTCGCACGCTGGAGCTGCCTTCGCACACACATCTGCGCTGAAATTCAGTTCTCACCAAATACCCGCTCTCCTTTAAAGATGAGATCTGCTTTATTCTCTATCTAGATCGTGACTTCTCTCCTGCCAGCATCAGTGACACTTAATTCTTATGTGCACAAAAAAGCAGTTTGGTAATAAAAATGCACATAGAACATGATTCACTATGAAGAAAAATATTTGCATTTATCTAGAGATAACCCTGGAAAGCTCCCAGTACTTATTTGTTTGCTTTTCGTTGTTTTGTTTCGATAACAAAGAGTTGGTCAACTCGGCAAAACTTTTTGGGGGAACGAAGAGAGGGGGAGGCAACCTCCTTCCCCCTTGCAGAGCTCCAGCACAGGCTTCACCGAGCCGCAGAGCAGAGCCCGCTCCCTCACCCCGCAGCGGGGCAGCGCGTCCGAGCGCAGCCCAGGCCGCCGGGCGAGGACGAG
>WAAD01029145.1:0-19230 GCA_013389945.1 Fregata magnificens | reverse complement strand
ATTAGGAAAAGCTAAGGATAAACCAGTGAAAGCCTGTTAAAAGACTTACTGGTCAGAGAATATAAAATATAACTTCTTAACCAAAAACTTTCATGTATGTATCAAAGCTACATATATATATGTATTGTAGTTTCTCAGGAGATGACTCATGTAGTTTGTACCTTGTTATGTGTTCTAATAATTTACTTGATTTAAACAAGATGTTTAACCTAACAGCAACTATTCTGATCAGCAAAGAGAACTTAAATTAACATTTTAAATTCTTTTATTCTAAGATAAATTAGAATTATTAGGTGAAGAGAGGAGACATTTATAAGTGAAATAATCTTGGAACTCTCCCCAGTCAACATGACAGCAGGCATAAACAAGGTTTTAAATTTAATTTAGTAACCAGCTGAGAAATCTGAACAGACTATTTCTTTCCCTCTTAGTTTTTTTTACCAGCCCTCAAGAAACAAATTTAAATATAGTCATTCCTTAATTTAAAGAGAAAAATATGTCAATGAAAGTAAAACAGGAAAGGATTTGGAGATCTTATACAGCAAAAACTGTGAGCAAAGCTGAAAAGATGGATCCTTGAAACCCACTTTAACAAACCTGTTGTTGCAGTCTATGGTAGGCAAAAACCCTTTTGCTTCTTACAAATTGGGATGTGAATAATAAATCTTGGTGTCAGATACCATACTCAGTTCTCTGCTGCTTAAAGATACTAATCTTTTATTGCCCTGATTAAGGCAGGTGGAAATTAAGGACTGCACGATGGACTGAATTAAGGTTGTCTACCAATCTCTATTCCAGCCACTTCTGGATATGCAGTGTAAGATTTTGGCCTTTTCTACCTTTTACATGACTGATTTTACAATCTTAATGATGTTCCTTTGATGCTTATCTTCAGTGAGATGGAAAACCTGCTCAAAATTAATTTAGAGCACATCTCAGAGATCTTGGCAGATGGAGAGACCTTACCATCAGCCTCTAGGACAAAATTAATGTTATCAAAATGATCATGCATTCTATAACTCTGCATGTCCTAAGAAGTCTCCTGGTTATCATTCATCTACATGACTGTGGGAAAATTAACTTGATTTTTAAATATTTCTCTTGCAGGCAGATGAGAGAAAAAAAAATTGTTGCAATTTGCAGCCTTTGTCTAATCTGGAAACTTTTGTGTGCCCATCTTGCAGCTCTTTCAGATGACCCTTCATTTTTTTCTGGAAAACCAGACTTCATAATGCAGCACTGCTGAGTTTTTACTGCAAGAATGAGATTTCACCCCTCCTTCACAGAGTGATTGAGGCTAGCCTACTGCAGCTTAAACTGCAGGATGCCTCCTGCAACACTGGTTACCAGACAATATACACCACTTTGGCGTGAACTTATATATAATCACTTCTTGGAAGTTAATTCTAAACGTTGGAGTGAGTGTACTGGATAATCAACAAAAATATTATGTGAGAGTGGATGGATAAGAAGATAGTATTAACACCCATCAATGTATATAGGCTATATAGATGATAGGTATATCTATCACCTAACCCATCAAACCTGAAGAACAAACATATCCTTAAGGACCTGGGGGTTTTTATTTTGTTTTGTTCTGTTTTGTTTTCATTCAGGACAGAGAATACCAATAGGTGATATTTCTTTTGATGTGAAAAGAGTGTATCAAGTTCAAGCAGTCAGCTGCCTGCAGCCTATAGCAAATACTGGCCCAAAAGACTTTTCCCATTTTCAGTCATTGGTGTCAGTCCTCAGACTAAGATCTGTGTACATCATTGAACCCTAGCCTGTGGGGAAATGTCTTGAAAGACATTAAAAACTTTATTATTGATTATGATTAAGACTGGCCCAAGCACTTGTCCCACACATGCTCTGCCAAAGCAGACATGTTCGAGTTGCAGATTACCAAGATGTTTTGGGGCTGTCCCAGACTTCAGCTGTCTTGGCTAAAATAAGGTAAAAGATAAATCTGATAATGGTAAGTAGATGAATATGATAATACTTCCTAGAACTATGTTTTGGGATATATCCCAGCATCTTGGATGGTCTCTAAGTTGTGGAAAGCCAGGTTCTCTAAAGCAGTTCTTGTAGCCAAACAATGTGTATTGCTTCAGATGGAAAATAGATTCTCTCCAGGGACAGAAACTTGGCACATTAACTTGGGGGAACTAGAAGCTAAGAAATGAGTGCAGTTTCAAAGAATACAGACCTTGAGAGAAATCTGAAAAGCTTTCATCCAAGTTTTTACAACCTTTGATTAGTCCTTAGAAATTGAATACTAAGAGGTCTCTTTCCACTGTCTCAATCTCTCCAGTGTTTCCCCCACCCCTGTAGACATCCTGTCTCCTTGCCCAACAAATGCTCCAGGCCCCTACTGCTTGTTTGGCTAGTCCCTTGTTTCATTTCCAATTCAGTGGTCTGCTTTTCTGCTGCTACAGCCTTTAATCACCCTCTTACTTACGTATAAGTGCTTCCTAGTCCCAGAACTTTATTGCAAATATTTTGTAGAGTCACTATATTGCGTATGTGTTGCTTGGTTGCATTGAGTGCTAGGGCAAATCTGAGAAGGCTGTTTGCAGGCAGAATCTTTTGGAGATTTTACTGATGGACGCTAACCAGCTTCTGCTGAGTATTAAAAGCCTATAATTCAATACAATTTCTGCTTCCTCTACTGTGGAGGACAAGAAATGTCTGCTCTCACCAGCTGTTGCGTGCATTAAATGATACCTCAAACTGAGTTTTGTGTGTTTCACTTAAAATTTATATGTTTTAATTGTGATAGTCAATTTATATTATTCCTACATTTATGAAAGCATGTGAGAATTGTTCAGGAGACAATTTGTAATAGATGGCACATCCTGATTTTACAAGTAACTTAGTCAACAACTTCTGGGTGAGAAAGTTTTGTCTGTAGCACTAGGACAGCTGCAGCAGTATTGTCGAGCTGGCATTGGATCCAGCCTGAGCTAGCAGCGGCAGAGCTGTTTTGCAGAGAGGCAGGTATTGATCTGGCTTCATGATAAACTATGAACATTCCAGCAACCTGTGGCTCCACAGCCTGCCAGGGAGGAAGAAGCAAAGCCTGCAATGACACAGCTAGGCCAAATGCCTGGATTACAATTTTAATTTGACCTGGGTTGCATGTGATGGTGGGCCTTTCAGTGATGGGGCTGAGAGTCCTGAATCTGAAAAGAGGAACAAATCTGGTCCAAATTATGATACAGTGATTTGAGTTTCTTAACAATTTTCATGTTTTTTTCTGATGTTTTCACTTACGTCCAACTAAAATTATATATATCAGTTTGTGTTTTCAAAGGAACAAGGACTAGCAAATGGAAGAGAAAAAAATCTGCAAAGGTGATTGGATGGGCAGATTTTACTTTCTTAGAGTTGGCGATAGAAATATGGCTATATAGGAATTATTGAGTGATTACAGTAGTTAATTTAGAAAAATATTTTTAAAAACATTCAATTCACGTTGCTACAAATGATGATATAAAGTTGATGCCATACAGTAATGGTATAAATGCAGCATTGGTATAAAGGTTGTATTTCACTTTACTGATGGATATTTTAAGAAATTGCTAATGAGTCTTATGTTACGCTGAAGTTGTTTAGATCCATATTTTATTCCTCTCCGTAAAGTACTCTTTTTCTGAAGAACCACAGAGAGTAGCCTCATGGGTGGTTTTGCTTATGTAAGCTAATGATCACAGAAGAGGTCAAAACTAGAAGCTCTTCCACACATCTGAAAATTAACCCTATAAAAATACTTTCTTCCAAAATACTGACCTGATTGGCTGTTTATGTGACCCCACGAGTGTAGGTTAGAAAGGCAAGAATTGGGAATATGATATTAGGGAGGGTGGAGAAGGGGCCCAAGGAAGATAGAACATTTACTTTAAGGAACAATAAAGATTTAGTTTAGCTTTTATTGCTTGTGAAGCCACAAACTTAAATGCACATTGAAACTTCATTACACTGAAACGTTGAAGAAGCATCAGATCTATTTTGTCATGGAGACACCTCTTTCAAACAAGTGATGACTTTTAAGTCTTTAAAACATTCTATGTGTAATGGTTGCATAGTCATGGGCTGATTTAGCGGTTTTATTTCTTAAGAGAGCTGGTAATAGCAGAAATAGCAAAATATGTTGCAGTAGTTCTGAAATGGAACTTCATTTGACTTGTGAGCTGTGAGCAGTGAAATAATCCCACTATAGGAGAAGATCGGGTTTGGGACCATCTAAGGAACCTGAAGGTGCACAAGTCCATGGGACCTGATGAGATGCATCTGCAGGTCCTGAGGGAACTGGTGGATGAAGTTGCTAAGCCACTATCCATCAGATTTGAGAAGTCGTGGCAGTCCAGTGAAGTTCTCACTGACTGGAGAAGGGGAAACATAACCCCATTTTTACAAAGGGAAAAAAGGAAGACCCAGGGAACTACAGGCCAGACAGTCTCACCTCTGTGCCCAGCAAGATCATGGAGCAGATCCTCCTGAAAGCTATGCTAAGGCACATAGAAAATAAGGACATGATTGGTGACAGTCAACATGGCTTTAGTAAGGGCAAATCATGCCTGACAAATCTGGTGGCCTTCTATGATGGGGTTACAGCACTGGTGGATAAGGGAAGAGCAACTGACATCATCTACCTGGAATTATGCAAAGCATTTGACACTGTCCCACATGACATCCTTGTTTCCAAATTGGAGAGACATGGATTTGATGGATGGACCACTTGGTGGATAAGGAATTGGCTGGATGGTCACACTCAAAGAGTTGCGGTCAATGGCTTGATGTCCAAGTGGAGACCAGTGACGAGTGGCGTTCCTCAGGGGTTGATATTGGGACTGCCGTTGTTTAACATCTTTGTCGGCAACATGGACAGTGGAATTGAGTGCACCCTCAGCAACTTTGCCGATACCAAGCTGTGTGGTACAGTCAACACACTGGAGGGAAGGGGTGCCATCTAGAGGGACCTTGAGAGGCTTGAAAGGTGGGGCCATGCAAACCTCATAAAATTCAACAAGGCCAAGTGCAAGGTCCTGCACATGGGTCAGGGCAATCCCAAGCACAAATACAGGCTGGGCAGAGAATGGATTGAGAGCAGCCCTGAGGAGAAGGACTTGGGAGTGTTGGTTGATGAGAAGCTCAACATGACCCAGCAAAGTGCACTTGCAGCCCAGAAAGCCAACCGTATCCTGGACTGCCTCAAAAGAAGCGTGACCAGCAGGTCGAGTGAGGTGATTCTGCCCCTCTACTCTGCTCTTGTGAGACCCCACCTGGAGTACCACATCCAGCTCTGGAGTCCTCAGCACAGGAAAGACATGGACCTGTTGGAGAAGGTCCAGAGGAGGGCCACAANACCTGGAGTACCACATCCAGCTCTGGAGTCCTCAGCACAGGAAAGACATGGACCTGTTCGAGAAGGTCCAGAGGAGGGCCACAAAAATGATCAGAGGAGTGGAACACCTCTCCTATGAGGACAGGCTGAGAGAGTTGGGATTGTTCAGCTTGGAGAAGAGAAGGCTCTGGGGAGACCTTATAGCAGCCTTCCAATACCTAGACGGGGCCTGCAAGAAAGCTGGAGAGAGACTTTTTACAAGGGCATGTAGTGGCAGGACAAGGGGTAATGGCTTTAAACAAAAAGAGGGTAGATTTAGATTAGATAAAAGGAAGAAATTTTCTACTATGAGGGTGCTGAGGCACTGGAACAGGCTTCCCAGAGAAGTTGGGGCATTTCCCATCACTGGAAGTGTTTAAGGCCAGGTTGGATGGGGCTTTGAGCAACCTGGTCTAGTGGAAGGTGTCCCTGCCCATGGCAGGGAGGTTGGAACTAGATGATCTTTAAGGTCCCTTCCAACGCAAACCGTTCTATGATATGCTGCTAAGTAATGGCATGCACAAATTCATTGCCTTTGATACCACCTCTCGTTTTAAACTAACATTGAGGTTTCAATACATTTGACTCTGCAAACCTGCTCAGTCCTGCTTTGTTCATTGTTATTCCTTTTGTCCTTTTGTCCTAGTGTCAAACAGGGGAGTTAAGAGTTGGAATTCCATTTCAAATTAAGCTTACAAACAAACAGAAAAAAACCCCAAACACCCTAAGACCTTGGCTGCAGCAAGAGTTATGCAACAGTAAGAGTAGACTTGTAGTATGCCAGTTTTCACTGTTGCCTTAAAAAGTGCACATAAGGAATTTATTACAAATGGTTTTTAAAGTTGTACCATATACCTGACTTGTTATACTCAATGGCACCTGCAAATGCAAACACAAATGCAAATTAAAAAAAAAAAAAAAAAGGCAAAAAAGCCCCAACAATTTTCATTTGAAGAATCATGCTGTCTCATACATTGAATGTCTTCTTTCTCCAGAATCTAGCTTTGGCATATTTTCATAAAAGATAAGCAAATCCATAAACTTTGCTTTCAAAGAATAAGACACATATTTTTTGTCCATAATTCTATAATCATTGCGAACTAAACCAGCATCTGAAATAAATCTATTGACCAACTATATTGCATAAGCTAATACACAGAACATGTGGTCTGTTATGAAAATATAATTCGGAATTCAAATAGCATGCGTTTAACAAATGCATACTTAATCCCAAAGCTTGGAATTTCGTATCATATTTTTCTTGGATTCATATTCATACTCTTTAATGTATCAAATATAGTCTCACAGACAGCAGCTTATCTATAAACCCTAGCTTCAGGGTGTGACACTCTTAAATAGTTTTATAGAAAACCTTCTGTTCAAATTTGATAACCATTTTTACAAATTTCTATCCAGTCATGTCTGATTGCATTTCACTGCATTCCCAATATGAGAGCAATGAAATGCTGTTAGCCAACAACTATAATATTAGGCTGTATATAAAGTTGACTATTGCATTTTCCTTAGTATTTTTCAAGTTATTTGATTACTGTTTTCCTCTTAATGACATAAACGATTTTCCACAAATGGAAAACAACACAGTCCTGGTTTAGTGAGGGTATGCTAACAAGGTTGTTAAAATTTTAACAGAGAAACTGAGAGGTAGTTAAAATTAGAATATTTATATATACTAATTCAAGATATTTGTAAAATCATCTCTTCTGCAATAGCCTTGTAGGGAAGACTTAAGTTAGCAGGCATCTGTTCTAGGAATAGCATAACTACAACAGAAAAACTCCTTTTGTCAATATGAACTGCATCTATGTAAGGAAATATGTCACCATTCATGGATCACCACAGACAGGAGAATATGTGCAAGTGAGGAAGTGGCATGAGCCCTGAAATGAAAAACAGCACCTCTCCTCCAGTTCTGTTCACATCAAATACAAACCAAATATAAACCTGTGGGATGGACAGATGCCTTTTTTTGTCTTCCCTTTCAGGTTGCAAGATAGAACCATGAGTTAGGTGACGCTGACATTATGCAGAAGGGAAAGGTTCCAGGAAGAAATGGAAGGAAGAATTCAAATTGAATGATTTGTAAACCCAGAGGTGAAGAAGAGTTACTAAAACTGGAGCCCCAAATGCCCCATCATGTATTTCTGGTAGCTGCAGTGCTACCTCTCAAGACACAGAAATGTGGAGAAATGAAAACCTCTTGTTTTCAGCAACATTGAAGCAAAGAAAATATCCTACTGGCTCAACATAGAAATGCATGAAAAAAACCAACACTATAATGCATTATGAAACAATTTTCTCCTCACAGATACTCCATGAACCTGGCAAGATTTTTTTGGTTACAGTGGAGAACCTCTTCAGCTTTCAAACTTAATCTAAATTACTGTTGAAGAATGCTGTGATTTTTTCTCTAGCCTGTATGAATGGGTTTCTTAGTTAAACTAAGACACAAGATGAGCCAGGGCTGACACACACTTACATTTCCCCTCATCTGATTTGAGACGGATTTCAACACATTTGGGAGCTATGAGCTTGCTGGCCATAAGATAGGCAAATCCACAATGACCACACAGGGGAACCAATGAAACACCAAACAAAGCTTTCAAGAGAATTTTGAGATCTCAGCTGCTGCATAAAAAACCCAACCTAAACCAACCTAAACATCTATTTTGTATGTGAATTAAGGCCAAGCTGTTTACCTTTTAGTTTTGTTTTACTCTTTTTTGTATTTGTCTGTCATTCATAATTATTGTTGGGGCTATTATCGTTGTTGTAATAAAACAGTTACCTTAAAACAGTCTAATGATACCTGGAATCTGTTATGCTGTCTTTGACGTTGGCTGGCATTTGAAGTGGGTGAGATATCCAGGACTAGATAAAAACATACAGTTTATTAAGAGTCCATTTTTTCTTATTTGATTACTTTGCTCTCTGCAGCTCCAGGGTTTGTGTATCTTTTGCAATTTTATTCTGTTTTGTACAGCTGCCAAAATTCTCGTTAGGAATGTAACAATCTGGTCCTTTGTCCTGTTTACCATGCCATCTCCCCCAGAACTGGTAATGTGGTTTTGCAAAAGAGGACAGGCAAGCAACCACACTCCAGGAGAAAGGTCATGGATATGAATGCAGATTTGACGTAGGAAAATGTCTGAAAATCCTGTAAATATGCTGAAGTCATGGAGGGTGTTGTCCCCTTTTCCCCCACAAGCACACTTCCTGCTCCTTTGCCCACCCTGTTTTCAACATTTTTTGTACTATCTAATAAGAGATTTCCATCACAACGTGGAACCCAGGTACCATGTATACATAGAAAGAGAGAGAGTTAGGTCCTGTATATGTGTGGGTTTATGTTTGCTCATGTGTGTATGTGTGATGGGTGGGTAAAGGCCCTGATTACCTAATTTTTTGATTGTGCATTCCACTGAGGGGTAAGATGTGTAGGGTATAAATTCTGTAATGTGCTGTATCTCAGCCATCTATCATATATGATGCTAGCCTGGAATTCTCAATTGGCCATTGTGTATTTTGTATAACCTCCAGCATCTTATATTTTCTTTTCTTTAGGTAAATTAAATATCACCAAGCTTTTCATTATGTGTTCATATGTAAGTCTATCTCCTTCATGATGTTTATCCTTCCTCTTTGACCCTTTATTTTAAAGAATTTTTTCATTGAACTACTTTTCCTTCAGACTTAGGTGGACTGAGTATTAAATTCACTGATGTTATTCCAATGTTTTCAGTTCTTGCATCCTTTTTCTTTTTTTTTTTTTTTGTTATTTTCTTTTCTTTTTTTTTTTAAATCTATGGCTACAGCCATTCTTCTAGATTTAGAGCAAATCAAACTAGTTAGTGTATTGTATTTTCTATGATTGTCATCTGCTCTTATGCCTAACAATCCCTCTATTTCTCTTCTGATTACAAAAGTTTTTCTTACTCAAGTATTTACTTTCTTTATCAGTTTACAAACATTGATAAATAATGAGCAGCAAAATATATGAACTAACAGATCTTGGGACTCCCCTTTTCCTGATATTGATGGTCACTCCGAACTTTGAATTGTGGGAGTTGCTAGGTTTCCCTGTGCTTTTCTGAAGTGCCACCTGCAGAAAATGTTTAAGCACATGTAATTACAACCGTGTGCTCCATTAAGAATGCAACTGTTTGTTTAAATCCTAAAAAATAGATTGATCTTTCTGAAAATGTATTTCTCTGTGTCAAACATTAATCTTACAGTGATTCAAATGAAAGGGAAGGATTGTACTTACATGTGTTTAAATAAAACTTCCAAACTTTCAACCTGCTAATACCTGTAAAACACAATCAGATGGAATTTCAGCAATATGAGCTTTATCACTGGAGGTCAAATCTATCATGTTCTGGACAAAGAAGGATTGTGGCATTTTTGTTTCCTATATCAGCAGGAAAATAGGAAATTACTTGGAAAACAGTCAGAATAGCAGCTTTCATCTTTTATTACTTAAGACACAGAGACTGCAACAGGATGATAGAATGTTCAATGACAAAGGTAGGATGCAAGAAAGAGGTCTGGGGGATCTCTAAGACAATTGGTCTGCTGTGTCACACCGCCATCCTCATTTCCATCATATAAAGTAGAGACGTCCTTTAGCTCATTTTGAGAATCATTTTAATGTTCAAATCCTATTCAGTTTTACATTTGGTATTAAAGATTTATACCATCTTTCTGCTATGAGGTGATGTTTCAGGACACTGAAAAAAATATTTTCATTGTTAGTAATAGTCGTAGTGTCATCTGAAATGTATTAGTCAACTAGTTTCAAGTGTTTTCTTATAGTCCAGACTGTGTACCTAAAGATGAAATCAATGACCTCAATGATCAGACTACTGTAGAAAGAAAAATAATTTAGAAACAATGAGTATAAGAATATGATGATGTCTAGGGGAACATAGGCAAATCTGCATAACATGGGGCTAATTTGTGCTGGCACGAACACTATGTGTTAAAGAAAATTATTCCAAAGTATCTTATCAGATTTACTGATTGTTGATGCTCTTTTTTCCCTGTCTATGTTTTCTGATTTTTCCATCTTCTGCTGTAGAATTATTCAATTACCAGCTGTTTTTTCTGACTCCTTCTAGATCGTATTCATAACAGAGATAGCTCTGAGCTGTGGCTGGCTTTTTATGACTCCAAAAACTATTAACCACCCCTGAGAGGGTGAGGTTTGGTGTACTTCAGCCACATTATCAGTTCCTTGGGAGCACTATACTCTGTACCTTAGGCAGAACATCTATGGACTGTAGTTACATTAAGTGTGAAAGTATCTATGTACTGAGGTTAAATTCAGCAAATCATTTCCATAAATACAAATTAAGAAAGCACATGAAATACTGAAATGTTATTGCGGTGGGTTGACCCTGGCTGAACGCCAGGTGCCCACCAAGCCTCTCGAACACTGCCCCTCCTCAGCTGGACAGGGGAGAGAAAATATGTAATGAAAGGCTCATGGATCAACATAAGATCAGGGAGAGATCACGCACCAATTACCGTCATGGGCAAAAGAGACTCGACTCGGGGAAATTAATTTAATTTATTGCTAATCAAATCAGAGTAGGAGAACGAGAAATAAAGCCAAATCTTAAAACACCTTTCACCCACTCTTTCCTTCTTCTGGGCTCAACTTCACTCCTGATTTCTCTACCTCCTCCCACCCCGAGTGGCACAGGGGATCAGGGAATGGGGGTTGTGGTCAGTTCATCACATGTTGTTTCTGTTGGTCCTTCCTCCTCAAGGGAAGGACTCCTCACACTCTTCCACTGCTCCAGTGTTGGGTCCCTCCCATGGGAGAGAGTTCTCCATGAACTTCTCCAATGTGGGTCCTTCCCATGGGCTGCAGTTCTTTCACAAACTGCTAGAGCATGGGTCCTTTCCACATGTCCTTTCATTGGGGTGCAGTCCTCCAGGAACAGACTGCTCCAGTGTAGGTCCCCCACGGGGTCACAAGTCCTGGCAGCAAACCTGCTCCAGTGTGGGCTCCTCTCTCCGTGGGGTCACAAGTTCTGCCAGGATCCTGCTCCAGCCTGGGTTCCCCCACAGTGTCACAGCCTCCTTCAGGTGTCCACCTGCTCCAGCATGGGGTCCTCCATCAGCTGCAGGTGGATGTCTGCTCCACTGTTAACCTCCATGGGCTGCAGGGGGACAGCCTGCCTCACCATGGTCTTCACCACGGGCTGCAGAGGAATCTCTAAATGTCCTCCCCCTCTTTCTTCACTGACCTTGGTGTCTGCAGAGTTGTTTCTCTCACATATTCTCACTCTTCTCTTCCAGCTGCTGTTGCACAGCAGGTTTTTTTCCCCTTCTTAAATATGTTATCCCAGAAGTGCTACCACTGCTGCTGATGGGGTCAGTTTTGGCCAGTGGCGGGCCCATCTTGGAGCCAGTTGGCATTGGTTCTATTGGACACAGGGGAATCTTCTAGCAGCCTCTCACAGAAGCCACCCCTGTAGCCTCTCCCCGCTACCAAAACCTTGCCATGCAAACCCAATACAATTATATTTTGACGCATTCAAAAAAAGATTATGCATATTGAAGGGAAATTAATCTCACTGAAAAATAAGTTTTAAAATGGTGCATATTCCTCAGCATATTCCACTGATATCCAAATCAATACATTGCCTTTCTGCCTCATTCACAGCAGAGATTTGTCCTAAGATCTCCTACATCTCAGAAGATTGCTCTTCCCCGGACAGTTCCAGGGCTCAATTTTTTTTTGGTCATTCCTACTAATTTTGCTCTATCTTGTTAAAAAAATTTACATAATGAAGCAGCATTGAATTTTGGCAACCCATTTCCCAGTTAAATGTCTTAAACAGGAAGAGGAGCATTCTCTTTGTCATCTAGTGAATATTTTCAATCTGCAAAAAGACTCTGAGGACAAGAAAACAGTCTTAGATGAATAGAAATTATTATCTGAGCTCCTGAAACCAATCCTTCACATAAGCATATGTGTAGAGGACAGCATAGGAGCTGTTGACACTGACTGACCAGAAAGTGGAATATGTACAGCAATACAAGACAGCATTTAACAGCCCTCCATGGATTCACACAGAAAGTGCATACTGTATAACATGGGAAAGAAACATGTGATCAATGTTTTATTTCAGCAATCTTGAAGTGCTCCAAAATCCAGGTCCCATAAGACAACTTTACACCTAGAGCTGAATCTGATCGAAAGCAAAATAAATACTTGACTTCTGTTGAAATGCACAGCTTGCTTTCTGAAATGTTGCATGCACATGGACTTCTGAGTGACCAAGACATCACCATAATTATTCTTCCAGAAGTTGAACCTTTCCTCACATTTTATGGCTGTAGGAGTCTATATATGGCAGTGCCATCTCGTAAGGTCAAACCAGACCTTACTAGAATATATTAAACTTTTAGGATGGCTTCAGTAGATTATAAATTCCTGAAATACGTTGTGATTTTATCAGTTCATTGTGGTAATTTTGATTTGGGCATTGCTTTGAAGATTCAAATTCAAAATGTAAAAATTATTTTTCTGTTTCTCTTTGTTTTTCCCTACTCAGCAGGGCTATTTAACAAATGTCTCACAGCTTGTGGATGCCCTTAGTAGTACATAGCAACATGAAGGACTTAAGCTTCTCCTTTTACTAGCATGCATGTGAAGTTTCTTGTAACTATATGTATTTCTTTTATTACTGTCCCAAAGTAATTCATTCTTCAGCACATGCATCTTGTTTACAACAGATAAATCATTGTGAAAAGAAAACCCAGTCATCTGCTTTTGATCTAAATTATATTTCCATTGGCTAGTGCAAAACAGTTTCATTTTATACAGCTTGCTTATATTACTATCACAAAACACTTTAAGGGCTAAGTCAATCAACAGCTAAAGAGAAGTAGAAGGTATTAAAGTGAGATTTAGAAGAGAAAATGTGCAAATGGATCATAGAAGCAGAGCACTGCAGGTAGGTAAAAATAATTCATGTACCTTTAGCTGCAGAGTAGGTTGGAAGAGAATAGTTGTTCCAGCTTGAGAAAAAAAGCAGGGAAGAGAGAGTTTATTTGCTATAAGCTCATTCATATGGTTCCCATCACTCTAATTTTCCATGCCTCCTTATATCCACACAATATATCATTTTTCTTCTTTTTGTCTCCCTTTGGTTCCAATGTAATTTATTATGTATTGTCCTTGTCATGTGTTGCTGTTGTGGGAAAATAAGGGTCAAAGATGTGGACTTTCCAGTTTGCACTGAAGATAATGAGGTTGCCATCAACTGGTCATGTTCAGGAATGAGCTGTAAATTCACAGACTGCTCTCTGGGGAAGTCCTGTCCCTGCATTCTGAGGGCAAGTAGGGTTGTATGGCTGTCAAACCCATCAGACTTCCTTCTCAGGTAGGAAGCTCTTAAAGAAT
This sequence comes from Fregata magnificens, assembly GCA_013389945.1. NCBI lineage: Eukaryota > Metazoa > Chordata > Aves > Suliformes > Fregatidae > Fregata > Fregata magnificens. Next base: position 5,404 of record WAAD01029145.1, on the reverse strand, counting down.
TTTCCTTGGGGAGGTATGGGGTGTGGTGGGACGCCTGGATGAGGACGAATGAAAATTGAAATTTGACTAAGTTCTGTCATCAGAACAGGTAACCAATACACCTGTGAACAGTAGTGTCCTGCCCTCTCACTTAGTTGGGTGATACAGGGTAGCTTGTAACAAGACTAGTAGCTTAATATCCCAGGATATGCACTCAGCTTATGCCCAGAAATGCATGGACTTTTATCACCTACTGTCTTTTTTTATGTAGGTCGTGAGTTAAGTCAAATCACATAGTCATATATTTGCCAAGGGCCATGAACATACACGTTGATCAGATATCCTAGCTCAGCTGACAAAGAGAAATTTGTCAACCCATGGTAGTTTAAACAGATGTCTATTTTCTCATCCAGCACAATGTGAACTTCTGAATTTACAGAGTATTTATTAATTTAAATTCAAAGAAATTTATCTTCTATGAGCTTTGCATGAATATGCTTTTAATTTCTTGAAGTAAAAAACATAGAATAAGCATAAAAAAGTGAAATGCTGTAACAGAAGTGGCTTAAAGTAATAGAAACTCAGAGTCAATTCACAGTGGTGAAGGCTGACAATAGAAAGAGCTTAGATAGAGAAGGCAGGAAAGATAATTGTGACATTTTCATCTTCAGGGTTAGTACACTCATCGGAAGATTCATCTTTCCTAACTTTCACCAGCTTTCATCTTCTAAAGTGTCCAGTTACTAATATATTCAATAGGGAAAAAAGGAGCTACACTACACAGCAATTGATTGTATCATAACAGAGGGATTCATACAGAAGTTTCCACTGGTGCTTACCTTCCTTGACTTCTATTGATCATAGACCATATTTCTACCTTAAATGAAACAACCAGCTTTCAGAACACCGGAGTGAGGCCTTTCCAATCCACAATGTGTGAACAAGTAATGGATTTAGATATTTTTATCTCATTAGCTTTACAGTTAGAAAATAAGCTCACAAAAGGTGAAGTTGCTACCTTCAGATACTGAAATAGTCAAACAATCCAATTTAATTTATTTATTTTCTCTTCACATCAAATATTAAATGCTGGAATTAAATAGCTGATAGTATTGCTTGCAAAACTGTTATAGAATTATCCTTTCTGGAGGAAACACTGATTTCACATATTTTCTTTAACTTTTGGATTTTTATTTCTTTAAGCAATCTGTACGACCATTTTCATGAGTGTACAATCATGTCAGAACTGGAAATACCAGTTTTTAAGAATAATGTCCAGAAAGAACTAGTCAACAGGCAGTTCTGTTTAAATTCTGTCAGCGCAATATGAGATACTTGGTACTGTGATCCTTGTTAGATAATTACAAAGCTATTTTATAATTAAACAGTGCTAACCAGCATGCTAACAAAGAGAGACCAGTGGAAATGCAAAAGGTTTCTCAGCTTGATAAGGAAGAATGAGACATTTTGGTTTCAGTGGAATAACTTTTATTCACAGAATATGAAACACAATATGAAAATGTGTTAACCTGTGCTTAAAAAACACAGGTTCTGAAATGCAATTTGGTTTTATGATTATTTCTAAAAGGTTTTTGTATAATATTTTCATTGTGTGCTATCCAATTCAAATGCTTATTTGTCCATGGAAAGCAATTAGTCTGCCTATCTTGACTGGTTCGTCTGTGGTTTATAACACTATTATTTAATCACATAAAAAACCATTTCAATTAACCTAACAAATATGATACTTCATTTTGAAGTGTCTTTGCTTTGAAATCTCAGTGATTTTCATACACTAGTAACCCCGCGCATTTCTACTACAACACTTGTCTGACAATGATAGTTATAATATATATATTAATTACATACATAAAAATAAATAATTTAAATTGGATTTCTGATATTCTCTCCTTTTTCAAACCAACCTTTAACTATCTGAAAATAGCTATTATAGACTCATGATGTATTTCTGATCTTTAGACTAAATAACGGTAATTCACTCGACTTTTTTTCCATATAGGTGATGTTTTCTAGTTTTCTGATCACTCTCCTTGCCTTCTACCAGGGTCTCTGGAAAGGGTTCATTCACTTTAAATGCAGACCAAATTGGACGCCTTTCTTAAAATAAGGCCTTCCTAGTCTTTTACAACTACAAGTATAACATCTGCTTTTTTACAATGGCATGACAATGTGGACTTAGGATCATTTTGTGGTGTAGTAGTACTCGATAGACAAAAATGACATCGATATCGTTAATGCTGCCTGGAATATGCTATATGATCTCTTGAAATCCCTTTCAGCCTTAAAAATTACATTAGGAAAATATAAAGATTATTCCTTTATTTCACCTTAATACACTTTTCAAAATAAAATACGGAAATATAAGGCTGGAAGAGAATCTTTGTGTCAGCAAATCTAGTTCCAGTCCAAATTACCATCCTTATCATGTTCTCTCACTCAAAATGTACCAAGTTCCCATTTTAGACCTAACTTTTTCTGCCTAGCAATCATGTATATTACGCACAGAGGGTCCAAGCCTGATCACACTAAAGTCAGGAAGGAACCTTTCACAGCCTTCAATAATGCATGACCAGTTTAAGTCTTAGACAAGTTTTATTCTTGGACAAACCTGAACCAGAATTCAGGCAGACTTTTTGATATGTAAATTTACTTTACCCCACAGATATGTTTTTTCTTGAAGCAGTAGGCTCTAAAAGTATGTATTTTAAGTGAGTTCTACATGCTAATTTTATGTTGTTTAAACCTACTGTTATTTTACAATTTAAGGTTCTTCTAGTTCCAGCACATGTCCCTTAGTTTTGTAATATGCAGAAAGACAAACAGAATTCTGTTCCTTTTTCATACAGTTCATTATTTCATAAATAGCCTCTTATCACACTCCCTGTTAATCATTTCCCTAAATGATATAGCCCTAATCTTTTCAGATCTCTTTCCATATGAAAGTTTTCTTTAAATAATTTTTCATCTCCTAACTTCAAATTAGCTTCATTTTTTGCTATTTCTGCTCTATCTTTCTGGAGGCTGAATGATTAGAATCAAGCATAGAGCTTAAGATGAGGGCACGCCTTTGTTTCATCTAATGACATTAACATTATAGAAGAATACAGGACTACATTCTGCCAGTAGTAATGCTCTGTAATCTGCTACTTCTGCTGCCCTGAAGGCCATGATCACGCGCTTTGTTACTTTCACTGTTAACTCTTGGTCAAGGGCAATGCTTTAAATATTCACAGGCTAACATGAAGAAAATCAAGTTCTGTTTTAACAGAAAGCTATACTTGTCACAATTGGGGGAGAAGGTCACTGAATCACTTCATCTTTTGAAGAGTGAAAGAAAAATGACTGAGAAATCACTTTGCAATAAACGAAAGCTTCAAAATCTCCTTACAGAGCCTTTGGAGAAGGCTGAATAAAAGGCTTTGCAACAATACCTGGTACAAACAGCATTCCTTGGTTTTAATGAATGAGGAACAGAAGAAACCAGCATATAAATTCTATGTCTGGGACAAGAAAAGGTACAGCATGCTGTTGTAGGAAGTTATGTTAAATATTATGAAGAACATGTTTAATAGTTTTCAGTCTAATTAGTGTAATTCTTTGGCATACTATCAGCACAAATGTGCTATAAGTTTGAGGAAGTGCATTTGCCACCTAGTAATGCAATAATTATTTGAGTAATGAACTAATACCCCCTTGCATTGCTCTATCAGTTTTCCTGGACACATTAGGCTCATTTCACATGTCAGGAGGTAATGTTTAATGTATATAGTCATAAAGCCAATTTGTGCATACTCAGAAAACCTGGTAAGTACAGCCTCTTAATTTCTGTATGTGCAGGGTGCACCAGAGTTAAAACCCCCGCATCTACAAATACAGCTGCTGGAGCCAGCTAGTTTTGGCTTACTTTGCTAAAAGGCAAACAATTTCTGACTGCTATGTAGATGCAGAGAAGTCTGATGTCTCACACACAAAGCTGTGGGAGCCACCTACAGCCAAAAGTCCTGCCGAGATTCTTCTGTACTGAGGAAACCAGTCAGTACCAGTTGCCTCCAGAAAATTGGAGAGAAAAACCTCAAAATCTCTGATACCTGCAGGTGAAGCTGTAGCAAGAAGGGCTCAGAGGGAACCACCTAATTCCAAGCATGTTACTTCACATCACAGAAGGGTGATATTTTCAGTCTAAGGCATAAAAAAACAGTTTATGAACGTTAAGAACTCCATTGTAAATGCAGGAGTGACTATTAAGGAATAGTCCAAAAAGAATGGCTGGATCTGGGTCTTTGCCCCAGGGCTGCTTCCAGACATAAAACTGGTCCCCACAAAAGGGCACTAGTTCAAGAGATTTGATTACAGTGCTCTGTTATGGTGGTTGCAACAATGACAGAACTATTCCCTACTCTCTACTTGCTACAAGGACAACTTCTTATGATAGCTCCAAGAACAACTGTGTTAGCAACTACAGATAGGTTAAATCTGTCTTCCTCCATGGCACTTGGAGTGAGGCCTGTGGGGACAATGTTCATGATCTGAAAAGGCAACTGAATGGAAATTTGTAAGGAATTGAAAGAGGACTGCAGGGCTTGGCAGAGCACGATCTGGAACCAGAAGAACATTTCGGTAGGGGTTACTGAAGACTTTAAAGCTCTGTTAGAAAGTATTAGGAGTCAAAATGAAGCTAGGAAAGTACCATCAATACTGGAGTAGAAGAGGCAGTATTACAGAAAATTATGGGCAAGAGGGACAAAGAAAAGGTTGTCCATAGTTCAGAGAACTATGAAACTCCTACCTGGAAACGGTGCCTAAAATGTGATTTCGTGAGTACAAATTAATGCATAATTAGTCTATCTACAGAGAGTGTCTGTTTACAGGACTGAAGGGTAACATTGACCCAAGTCACTTAATATGACTTTGGCAATGCTTAAGATTTTGCAGCCATCTGGCAATGAAAGAGTAAGTTCACCTACTTTTGCTGCACAGCCGAGATTTTGAATTATCAAGCTTTATGTTCCAAATCCATGTCCATAGAAAGATCCCATACCTGTGCAACACACGATTAGTATGAAGTACTAATTTGGAAATAGATTATGACACTGGAGGTAAGATTGTGTCAGATAGATCATAATTTCAGTGATTTATTATTTCTGAGATGAGAGGAAAAAATTGTTTAGCAAGATTCTGGTCTTATTTATAATGGAAAGAGCACAGACATTCTTCAAGAAGTGAAGAATAGTTTCCATGACACAACTTCCCTATCTTTTTTACGTATCTATGTGGCAAGATACATGCTTTCTTTAGTTAAAATGACTGTATCCCTGTAAAATGGATGCAAGAAGAACAAAATGGTTTAAATTTGCTGTTTGAACCTCTAAATTGCTACAATGGAGGGCTACAAGCTCTTCAGAAG
>WAAD01029144.1:26385-39245 GCA_013389945.1 Fregata magnificens | reverse complement strand
AGTAAATGGAATTTAGGACACGATTTGTGTCACCTTATAGAGACATCTACACTTGGTCAGTTGAAATAAAGCCTAAATAGCACAGATTCTACCATCAAGATCAGTACTGAATTATAGCAGACAGCTTGATGCCTCAGAAACATACATATATACTGTGAACTAATAAAATATTTTTATTAGATTAATAATATTTCATTTAGACTATCAATGGAGAGATATCAAGAAATTTCTTGGTCTGTATACAAGCTGTGTCCCATGACAAAATTTCAAGTGCTGCACACTGTAAGAAAGATTTGCTACTCTTTTGCCTGTTCTCCTTCCTTATATAATCCCTTTTTGAACAACTGCTGAAAACTTCCACCTTGTTCGTTGCCCAAATTTCACTGAATCTTAAGAAGCTTTTTGGATTCCTTCACTGGTTTCATCTTAACCTCCCAAGCTCCTTGCAGTTCAGACTACCTCATTCTTCTCTTGATTTAACTCATGTCCTCTTCCCGTTGTCTCTTTTGTCAGTTTAGTTCATGCTATGTCAACCTTTCCTCTTTCTTCTTATGCTCCTCCATCATCCTGAATGAATTCTTTTCTATGTGACTTCATGATAAGGTTTGTAGCCCTGAGCTCCTTGTCAGCCAAGAGTCCCATCTGCTAGATTTTCACTGTATCAATTTGCATGTAATACCATTGACCAGGGAAACTAAATACGACATATGGATTTCTGTTAGGCATTCTAAGTGATCATAAATATATTAGTTTTATTCATAGTTTTAACACACTCATGGCATTGTTGTCCAGATGATTCATGGGATAAACAGGGCCATATTTTGAGCTCTGTGATAGCCCTGAATAAACTAAAACTTAATTAGAAGACAGTGAGGTATCAGCAATGTGGGCTGATGCTAGCAACATAAGGCAATAAAAAGATGGTTTTGATTGACCTCAGAGAAGAGAGGCTCTATTTTATATGTATTAGGGAGACGCTACCAGTAAAGATGAGGTGGACTAAGAAGAGCGACTTCCCTAAGGTCACAGTTCATAGCAATTCAAAGGAAGAGACACGCTGTCAACTCATGGGTCACGTTTAGTGGAGCAGAGTGGAAAGGAATAGCATTTCCCATGTCATTTCTATATTTTCAGCTTTCCTCCACCATATTTAAGTTTTCTGCCTGAATAAATCATTTTGGAAGTCCCAACAGCAGGAAAGTGATGAATGGGAAGGCAGAATTTGAGTGAAAATGAGCTAATCTCCCCAACACATTAGAATAATAATTCTTTGTCAGGCCTAACATTCAATGAAAAATGACTCTTGCTAACACATTAGTCTAGAGAGGAGGTTTTGATAATATGCTAGTGTAAAGCTAAGACATTCATCTTTGAATCGAAGGAAAGTGAGAGGATTAGAGGATCACTTAGAATAATTCAGATGCAATGAAATACAGTTCATGGCAAGAGCTAACACAATAGCCCCAATCAAATATGATTTAGGCACAGTTGGAAGTAGTACTCTAATTACCGGCAATTGATTTAACTAAAGAGTTTCCTGCAACTCCGTTACAGAGTGAAAAAAGGGATTTAAAAACATTTTTTTTTACAGTGACAACCATGCTTTTCCAATGGTTTCTTGGTGCCAAGGAAGAGAACTAATAGTTCAACTAGGAAGCTTTTAAGGAATAAATCAAAGACTTTTTGCCATCAGTAAACTAGCAGGCACAAAAATGCTTTTCCTAGAAAGTGGCTTGGGATTGTACATGAACAAGCGTGTCCTCAAATGCCAAATCAGTGTTACAAAGAAGAAGATAAATGGGGTACCCTGCCTGGTTTTAGCCACTTCAGAGCTCTTTTTTTAGGTAACGCAGATTCATGAAACCAGGTTAGGTGTTGTGACAACTTCCCAGAGGCTAAGTGATTTGAGTGGGGAGTTTGTCATTGCTGACACAAAGTGCCCTGAGTTGTAGGAATTCCTCCAGGAAATATAAAATATCTGCAGGGAGACAGGCAGGAAGACTGGAGGCCTAATTGTCCCCTTGTGTATATAGTTTAAACTAACATGTCTTCCTCAATTTATGGGAGCCAGGCTGGTGCTGCTGCATGTCTGTGAAGAAAACAGTGAGTCTTTCAGAAAGGGATCAGGTAGCAGAGAGATGTGAGACTTTCACCTCCATCCCATAGCACCTAAATACACAGCATATGTATTGTGGATGCTTAAAGATAAATTATGCCCTTCACAATCTTGAGTCTAAATGCATTCAAACTTCAGAACACTAAGCAACCTGTTGAAATAACATTTATTTTTACCCCTAGACCTGGCAGTAGCTGATGTAAATGATCTGAAAGTACTTCAGCTAGAAGCAGCAATTTTGAATACTTGTAGCATTAGTTGAAACAACTTGGTACTGGGCTTCTGAGATTAAGTGACCTGGGAGATTTGTGCATATTTACAATTGAACGGAAGAAGCACATATGCACTTTGAGGGATACTGAGTCCTCCATTCCAGCACTGCCTTGGGTAGCAAAGCCTGGTGGTCTTTTCGCAACAGATAAGCCATGAGTGGGACTTGAATGTAATGAAGTGGTTTAATGATGATGCAGTGAAGGAATGATGATGTATAGTGCTCGTTATTGTGAAACATTATTGACGAAGAGCAGAACAATTAAGAAACATGGTGTTTTTTCTGTGAAGTGAGCTGTAAGAGCACAATAGTACTTTTACATAGGTATAAAAAGGTGAGAGGATATGTTATGTGTACATCAGATCATGGTGCTAACAGGATAGTCTTCAGGATATGTCTCCCCAAAGTCAGTTTTCACCATTATGGCAAGTTGTTTGAGTTTTGGGAAAGGCACTCGGCATCGTTCATCAACCTCCTTTCCAGATTGGCTGAGTTTTTTTGTCATTGGAATCAGTTACAGCCAATCTACATTCAAACAGTTGCTTTATCAAAGGTACCCTTCCAAATAATTCAGCTGCCAGAAGTCACATACAAATGACAATAATTTCAAGGCTTATATTAACCTTAAGTGTTTCCTTTTAAATAAGCGGGAAGGTAGCTGGAAGAGGTGGGCACCTCTACTTTGAGTACAAGATGAAGTAAAGATCAAGATAATTTCTAAATGGTTCTAATCTCATGCCTCAGTGCTTTAAAGGAGCCCTTTAGAGTCAATTTACTCTCTGACCATTGACTAAAATGCAATAACTTTGGCAGCAAATGAGGTGTGAAATGCTGTCAAAAGCACCTCAATAATACCTTGTGTGGTACTAAACATTTTCATCTCTGTGGTAAGAGTCTGTAGAAAAAGCTGCAGCTTATCAATTGATGGGTTTAGAAATCAACATGCTTTTGCAGTGAAAGAAATTTGCATTGTCAACCATGCTTTAGATTTTGAGTCCAAATCAAGGAAAAATCCTACATGATGACAAACAGATTGATGGACCATTATCAATATTTCATTTTTTTCCCTCCAGATTAATAGATGCAGTCTATAATGAAACAATTACAATACTTTGTAAATGTAGTCTTCTCTTTACCTAAGGACTTCCAGAGAGATTTTGAGAGTTGATATTAATGTCTCAGATGTTTTTGCTTTATTTTTCATCCCAAATAAATGTTTAAGTGCCTTTTTTTTTTCAAAGGAGATACCAAGTAATGGACTGCAAGCAGCAAAATCCAAGAGTCAGCTTCCTAGATTTCTCTATAGCTAAAATTATCTCTTGGGGCTGCAGCAAACAATGCATGTGTCAGCTTGTGTGTAACATGGATAAAAGACTGATTTTTATATTCAGGAGTCCTACATTCTTTGTTCAGCTTTTTCCCCAAGTTTAATGTGTGACTGACTTAGTGCATTCTCTGACTTACTCAGTTTTCAAGATCTCTGAAACCTGAAGAATAACGCTGTCTGTCTGGCAATGTTGCTTTGTGAATGAATTGGATGATATGTATAAATATAGATCATTGCAGGCTTTCAACCAGCTAGTGTCTCAAAACTAAAATTTTCATAAAAGTCCTTCAAGTTTAAAATTGCTTTTTTCATTAAAAATTAAATTATATTTTTTATTTTCTTTTCCTCTGAACTGAAATATTCTCTTCTTTCTGAAGAACCAAAGTAAAATAAGGTTGAAAATTTACTTCCTTTTCCTCTCTTCTCTTCATTTTATATTTCCCCTTCTTTTGTCCAGGTCATTAATACTTTATACCTCTTTCTGAATTACTATTAGATCTTTGAATGTAAGGCAGAATGTAAGCATGAAGTACTAGCTCATGTATATTACAATTATAGTATCAGACAGAACTCAATAAGCAGAGGGCATATCTGATAATGCCTCATATTCTGTCAGAATAAGGAAAAAGTATGCGATAAAAAAGCTTAGAGGTGACCCACAGGGAAAGTAATAACTTCTAACAAATCTGGCATTTGTTCACAGCAGAAAAATAATGAAGTAAAGAGAGAGATGAAAAGAAATTAAAGAAAAAGTTATGTCTTGTAAAATATTTAGAGAGACAAGTTCAATTTATACTGAAGAAGATAGGAGCATTTAAAAGGACCAGCATTTTACTCTTAGTCTTTGGTGTCTATTCAGATAACAACAGGAATTATGGAGTGAACAGAAGCCATATTTTTCCCCCTTTGTCAGCAATTGCAACACAAATTTTGCAGCTGAACTTGAAATATAGCTAGGTTTTTTTCTCCTCTTTAGTTCACCTCCATATCTGAATGAAAATAAATGGTAGTTTTTGAGAAACACTGAACAATGCATTTCTTTTTACATTGAACATGATCAAATGTGTCTATTCTTAATTCCTACAGCATGCAGAAGATTGAATTCCCCTGTGTAGCTCATGTGTCTTAATTGTGTCCAAAGATTGGAAGGTGATGGACCAGCTGTTCTCAGAAAAGCTTATGAAACTGGGAACAACTTTTGCGGTTGGATAAAAAGAAAAACTCCTATCAATCAGAAGTCTTCCAAGAATATACTAAGCATCATATACCCTGAGAGAGAAACTGGCATAACCCAGGTCCAGGAGGTGGTACGCTGCACAAATAGAAAGGGACTATAGACTCTTGGGCAAAGAGCAAACACAGGTCTCCAACTTCTCTCAGTAATAAAGTTCTTAGGTTTTTTCCCTTTCAAAGACCTCTGGGGAGTGTAAACAGATTCATCCCAGTGGTGCAGGAGGAACCAACCTGCTGTGCATCTTGTGAGACAGTGGCAAGAAGGAAGGCAAAAAGCTGTATTTCTCTTCCTCATTGAGTCTTTCTGCATTTCCCACTTATTCTGATTTTATGTCAGTGTCGATCTAGTGAGTGATTGAGTGTGTATGAACATGGAGAATGAGGGCTACACTAACTTCCATGAGCCCACCCAAACTCCAGTGGCCTTTACACCCCAGCATCCATCCTGGTTTCCCGTATGTTCAGTGAAAGCTCTGTCTAACTTCCAAAGGTATAAAGTATGGTAAGCAAGAACAAGTGAAGGTCTGCAAAAGCTCTTACAGGAGGAACAACTAAGTAGACTGGTGCTGTTCAGTCAGGAAGACATGACTGAAGGAGGAGCTGAAGGAAGTCTGTATAGATACTAGTAGCACTTAGAACGTAATTACAAAGTATATGTTCTCTGTAGAACACAATGGAATCAAAGTGAGAAGATAGCAAGAAAACACCTTTTGTTTTTTTTCATACAGTATAAATATAAGCTATGGAATTCCTCACTACAGGATACATCAGAAGATACAACTGTCTTAGGAAGTCCAGAGTCTGCAACTTAGTGGAGGGTGGGAAGGGATGCTCCTCCTGCTCTCATGTTTTCTCCTCAATATTCACTCTAGGCATGACTGGAGATGGTATCCAGTGCTGGATGGATCCATGTCCAAGCTGGTCCAACCATTCTTTTGTTCTTAATTGCTCCCCCTTCTGTCAGGATATCTCTGGTTCTCACACTGGGAATATGGTTCCAGACTTAATAGTAGCCAGCATTCACCAGGTGCAAGAACATGCTGATCTACTGCCTTTCCATAGCTAGTATGCTTCTTTTTTGCTTTTAAGTACACCCAAAAGCTCATTGTTAAGCCAGAGTGGTCTCTTGTTCTGCCTTCTTCCTTTCCCTCAGTAGGGGATGGACTGTTCTTTTGCTTCTGGCAGGCTGTTCTTCGATAACTCCCAGCACTCACAAGTTCCATTGCCTTCCATGAATACTTCCTATGGAGTCCCTCACAGCTGGGCTCTGAGCATACTGAAGTTGGCTGTTCCATCATCCAGGGTCTTTGTCCTGCTACTGGTCTTCAGTGTGCTCAGCAGGATCTTAAACCCCACAATGTTATGATCACTGTAGCCAAGGCTACCATTGGTACTTTTGTTGTCAAGTAAGTGTTCTTGGTTTGTGAGCAGTAAATCTAGCATTGTGCTCTTCCTAGTTGGCAGGTCCAGCATCTGTAGCAGGAAGCAGCCTTCCATGCATTCCAGGAACATGAAGGATAACTTGTGCACCTCTCTGTTGCTTTCCCAACAAATGTCCATGCAACTGAAGTCACTCATGAGGAGCAGGTTCTGTTGGCCCGAGTCTTCCCTGAGCAGCTGAAGTAAGGTTTCATCAGCCTTGCCGTCTTGATTGGGAGGTTGGTAATAGATATCTAACATAAGATGCCCCTTGATGACAATTGATCTAATCTTGATCCAAAGGCATTTTATAGAGCTTTCAGGTCTCTATAGCTTACCTCCATACACTCAAATTTCTCTTTTACATAAAGTAAAACTCCACCTCCTCTTCTTCCCTTCCTATTTTTCTGAAAGAGTTTGCAACCATCCATTGTGGTCTTCCAGTCATGTGAGTTTTCCACCATGTTTCTGTGGTTCCTAAGACAGCATAACTCTCTGACTGGGCACGAAGCTCCATTTCCTCGTGTTTGTTGCCCAGACTAGGTGTGTTGGTGTACATGCACTTGAGGTGGCTGGCCTTAGGGTTCTTGTATTTGGAGAGGGTTGGGGGGCATTCCTCACTGCTCTGATAGGTGTGCTCATCCACTCTGTTGCTTATAAATATACATGTGTTACAGTTTTGGACACTAAACCCCCAAGTTGTTTGTTTAAAGCATGACTCACAAAGTCAGCCAATCTGCTAGCAAAGATTCTCCTGCCTCTTCTATGTCATAGAATCATAGCATGGTTTGGGTTGGAAAGGACCTTGAAGATCACCTAGTCCAACCCCCCTGCCTTTGGCAGGAACATCTTTCACTAGGACAGGTTGCTCAAAGCCCCATCTGCCCTAACCTTGACCACTTCCAGGGGTGGGGCATCCACATCTGGGCAACCTGTCTCATGACCCTTATCATAAAAATTTTCTTCCTCATGTCCCATCTAAATCTACCCTCTTTCAGTTTAAAACTGTTGCCCCTTGTTCTGTCACTAACAGATCTTGGTAAAAAGTCTCTCTCCATCTTTCTTATAAGACCCCTTTCTACATTGAAAGGCCACAATAAAGTCTTTCCCGAGATAGGTGGATCCCATCTCTCCCCAACAGCCTGTATTCATCAAAGAACATCCCGTGATTGTAGAAACCAAAGCTGTGGCAATGACACCAACCATGAAGCCATGTATTGGTCTGCATGGTGTGTCAACTTCTGTCTGCACCCCTATCTCTGACTGGCAAGACAGAGGAGAAGATTGTATGGACAACTGTGCCCTTCACTTGCACCCCCAGGGCTCTGAAGCCCTGCTTGATCTTGCCCAGGTTTTGCTCTACAGTGTCATTGGTGCCCACACCAAAAAGAATTAGGAGATAGTAGTCTGTGCTTTTAACTTGTTGCGGCATTCTCTCCGTAACATCCCAGATCTTGGCTCCTGGCAAGCAGCAAACTTCCCTTGACTCTATACCAGGCCAGAAGATGGGTGCCTTGGTGCCTTCCAGTAGAGAGTCACCCAATACTAGCACTTGCTGCTTCCTTTTGCAATTTTTAGTATGTGCTGCTGGTGCAGCTTCCCCATGTAAATCTTGCTTACTGGCTTTGTCCACTGCCAAGGCTTCATATCTGTTGCTGGTTGGTACATACCAGGAAAGGGAGTGAGGTGATACCCCATTCCCACAGGTCACCAGAGACCATGGCGCCTCCTTCTCCAAAGTGCTCTCTGTTCACTGTTGAAGCTCTGTCTGGTAGTCCTTGGAGGTCAGTGGCACAGGGCCCTAGTACTCCTTCTTGCAAAGGCTCAAATAATTATCTAGCCGCTGCCTGAGTGGCTCCACCTTGCACAGGTGGAGCTTCTGCTGTCCTCCACCCAAGAGGCAGGGATGCAGTCTTTGCAGCTCTCCACCGAGACAGCAGCTGCCCTGATAGCAAGCTCTGGGTGACTGCCTCCACTCATCCCAGGCTAGCCTGGTGAGGTAGCCAATTCCCATCTGCTGCAGAGTACGGCCTTTTGGCTGGTCTCTGCCACCATGATTCCAACAACCTCAGAGCACCCCAAACCCCACTCAGACACTTCCCGGATACCTGGCAAGCCTTGCGCTCCTCTCAGCATGCAGCGACTGCTGCTGCTACTGCTAGTGTTAACTTCTAGCAGTTTGAACTCAATTTCTGAAGTCAAAAAATTCAATGTAAAATTTGCCTGTAAAGCTATGAATGGCTATGCTCAAAACAAAAGTTTAGCTCTGTGGACTGCCTCTACATGCTGCCTGGTCCCACCGACACAGTGTGTCGTTCAGTGCAAAGATAGCTCAGGCTGCCTTGAGGAATGGAAGCGGCATAATTGGGTGAAACACCCTGTTAAGCTTTACAGTTATTATTATTATATTATTATTATAATGGAGGAAGGTATATTGAGCTAAGCATACTGTCATGCTGATGTTGCTAATATCGTTCTCTGTACCCACGGCAGCACAGAACCAGATGGCTGTAACATTGCTGTGCAGACCAACTACTCATTTTATGGTCTATATTTCAGATCATGAAGCTGGCTCCCAGCATTCATCCTGTTTTGTCATTCCTACTCGTATCACCTTGAAATGTGGTTTCAGCATTTTTCCATCCCTATTATTAGTGCATTTTGAGATTGATACAGCTCATACTTTGCTTTTGAGAAGGTGGCAAGTCTATTAGAGCCATGGTAGCGCTAGATAGAAAAGACCCGTTAAGTCAGGCTGCTGCTTTCCTACTACCTCCCTGTTGCTCCCCGGAGCAGGTCCTCTTCTATTTAAGTTTCCCAAGTGGTAACACTGCCACTGCTTCTCCATTGAAGATGCTTTATAGTCTGGCAGACCTTACCAGGTGGGAACAATTCCCAAAATTTAGATGACATTTTCTCTGTTATAAATTCATTCAGTTGTTCCAGATTCCTATTTCTAATGCATGATTTTTTTTTTCCTAATATAGCCAAAATAATTTGTGTCTGTCTCTGGTATGTTCCCCTTTCAATTGAGTCCTTTTGAATGATTAACGCATCACACATATTCAGGTCATGATCTTGCTAAACAGTTTAAGCTATTGCTTACATACGAGAACATGAATACTTGCCAGATCTGGAATTGCGGATACAGTTTCTTTCAAGCCTATGTTAAAATATATTCCGAGGTAAGGACCATTCATTTAATCTTTTCTCAAAAAGACAACGTCTGTTGTTTTCTGATCACTTTTTCTTTCTTTTACTTTTCTCTAAAGTCCCTTTCTTTGGATTTATTTTTTTGTAGGCAGAGATGCCTACCTCTAACCAAGAAACTGTTTCCTTTTTTTGTAATCTGTTCAAAATTTCACAAAGTGGTCCTTTTCTGTGTTTGACCAAAATCACAATCTAAAAAATAAAATTAAAATATCATGTGATCTTATACTAATGATGAAAGTAAGATCTACTAACACTATCTGACTGTTGAATGACTCTTATTTTTGTTGCTGCCCTGGGGGCCTATAAACTCCCACATGTGCTGTTTGCTTCACCTTCCTAACCTTTTGAATTCCTTGATGGTGCATCTGTCCTGATGAAAACTCTGTGTTCACCTCCTGTATATTCATTGATCAACAAAATTGTACTGTTTGCTCTTCTATCTCTTTCTCACAAAACGAAATAGAAAATAAATAAAAAAGAAATAACATAAATTTGTACACTATTCAATAAATGCCTCCTCATAATCTGATACACTGGATACTTGTTAGTGTGAATACATTTTTGAATATAAGGTGATAGTGAGACACTTTATTAAGCATGAAATATGACTGTTTATCATGCTTCTCTCAGGCATGAACATATGCCCAGACAATCCCGCTTCTTTTAATAATTCAGACCTATCTCAAATAGACAGTTAGTCATCCAGCCATGCATTACACGCTACCATTCACATTTGTGATGTGATGGTTGGTCTCTTTGTGAAGGTGTCCTCAAGAAAACAACCATCCATTGCAGTGTTTTACTTTATTATGATCTTATTCTTGCTTTCCCTGTATGGACTACTCTGAGTTTGTTTCAAGAAGGCATGCTGAAGAAAAGACATGCTATAACCTATTGGGTGACTGATCCCATTTTTCTACCATTACTGTGCTTTTGTAAACCTGTCCACCTCATCACAGCTTATGGTGAGGAGTTGTGATGGACTTTAGTTCCTGGGAAATAAAACTGCTCTGTCTTACCGGCTTCTCTAGAAAGAGCTGCCTCTTCTTTTATGAGATTTACTCTCGAAATAGAGATGTCTACTGTTACAGGTTGAGAGTTATTGACTCCAGAGTTATGGACGCTGCTCCAGAGGAGCAATGGAAGGGTTAGCACAGTGCCAGCAAAAGAGGCAGAAGCTAAGAATTGTGTGAATTAACAATTTTAATTATATTACTGCTAGTTTATCTAACTTAATTTCCTTTTATGACAAGGTCACCCATCTAGCTGACCAAGGGAAACCGGTAGGTGTGGGGTTTTTTGGATTTTAGCAAAGCTTTTGATACTGTCTCTCACAGTATCCTTCTAGACAAAATGTTCAGCATACAGCTAGACAAGTCCATAATACAATGGGTGTACAATTGGCTGACAGGTCAGGCTCAAAGAGTAAATGGGGTTATGTTAGGCTGGTGGTCAGTCACCAGTGGGGTTCCCCAGGGCTGGATTTTAGGGCCAGTGCTCTTTAATGTTTTTATAAATGATCCGGACGCAGGAATTGAATGTGCATGAAGTGAGTTTGCCAACGATAATAGACTAGGAGGATCTGTGGACCCCCTCAAGGATAAAGAGGCCTTACAGAGAGATCTAGATAGATTAGAGAGCTGGGCAATGACCAACCGTATGACATGTATGAACATGAGCCGGCAGTGTGCCCAGGTGGCCAAGAAGGCCAACAGCATCCTGGCTTGCATCAGGAATAGTGTGACCAGCAGGAGTAGGGAAGTGATCGTGCCTCTTTACTCGGCACTGGTGGGGCCGCACCTCCAATACTGTGTTCAGTTTTGGGTCCCTCACTACAAGAAGGACATTGAGGTGCTGGAGCGTGTCCAGAGAAAGGCAACGAAGCTGGTGAAGGGTCTAGAAAACAAGTCTTCTTGAGGAGCAGCTGAGAGAACTGGGGCTGTTTAGTTTGGAGAAGAGGAGGCTGAGGGGAGACCTTATCGCTCTCTACAACTACCTGAAAGGAGGTTGTAGTGAAGCGGGTGTTGGACTCTCCTCCCAAGAAACTAGCGATAGGACGAGAGGGAATGGCCTCAAGTTGCATCAGGGGAGGTTTAGGTTGGACATCAGGAAGAATTTCTTTACCGAAAGGGTGGTTAGGCATTGGAACAGGCTGCCCAGAGAGGTGGTGGAGTCGTCAACCCTGGAGGCGTTCAAAAAAGGTATAGATGTGGCACTCCAGGGCCTAGTTTAGGAGTCATGGTGGTGTTAGTTGATGGTTGTACTTGATGATCGTAGAGGTCTTTTCCAACCTTAATGATTCTATGATTCTATGATTTAACAAGAGCAAGTGCAGAATTCTGCACCTGGGACGAGGTAATCCCATTTATACATACAAACTGGGAGACAAGAGGCTGGAGAGCAGCCCTGCAGAAAGAGATCTGGGGGTTTGGGTTGATGGCAAGTGGAATATGAGTCAACAGTGTGCCCTGGCAGCCAAAACAGCCAACCATGTCCTGGGGTGCATCAAATATAGCATAGCTAGCTGGTCAGGGGAGGTGACTGTCCCACTCTACACTGCACTGGTGCGGCCCCACCTCAAGTACTGTGTGCAGTTTTGGGCGCCTCAGTATAAGAAGGACATCAGACTATTAGAGTGTGTTCAGAGGAGGGCGGCCAAGATGGTGAAAGGCCTCGAGGGCAAGACTTAGGAGGAGTAGCTGAGGTCAGTTGGTTTGTTCAGCTTGGAGAAGAGAAGGCTGAGGGATGGCCTCGTTGCAGCATACAATTTCCTCAAGGTGGGGCAATTTCCTCAAGGTTTGGTGACCAGCAATAGGACATGTGGAATTGTTGTGAAGCAGTGTCAGGGGGAGTTTAGACTGGACATTAGGAAAAGGTTCTTCATGGAGAGCGTGGTCGGTCACTGGAACAGGATGCCCAGGGAAGTGGTCATGGCACCAAACCTGTCAGAGTTCAAGGAGCGTCTGGATGATGCTCTTAGTCATATGGTTTAGTTTTCAGTAGTCCTGCAAAGAGCAGGGAGTTGGACTTGATGATCCTTATGGGTCCCTGCCAACTCGAGATATTCTAGCATTCTATGCTTCTATTATTCTGACCTTCTCTGTACATAAGTAGTTTACCCACATTATTATTTTTGTTTTTCATAGAATCATAGAATCATAGAATCATTAAGGTTGGAAAAGACCTCTACGATCATCAAGTACAACCATCAACTAACACCACCATGACTCCTAAACTAGGCCCTGGAGTGCCACATCTATACCTTTTTTGAACGCCTCCAG
>WAAD01029144.1:12162-25575 GCA_013389945.1 Fregata magnificens | reverse complement strand
CTGGAGGCGTTCAAAAAAGGTATAGATGTGGCACTCCAGGGCCTAGTTTAGGAGTCATGGTGGTGTTAGTTGATGGTTGTACTTGATGATCGTAGAGGTCTTTTCCAACCTTAATGATTCTATGATTCTATGATTTAACAAGAGCAAGTGCAGAATTCTGCACCTGGGACGAGGTAATCCCATTTATACATACAAACTGGGAGACAAGAGGCTGGAGAGCAGCCCTGCAGAAAGAGATCTGGGGGTTTGGGTTGATGGCAAGTGGAATATGAGTCAACAGTGTGCCCTGGCAGCCAAAACAGCCAACCATGTCCTGGGGTGCATCAAATATAGCATAGCTAGCTGGTCAGGGGAGGTGACTGTCCCACTCTACACTGCACTGGTGCGGCCCCACCTCAAGTACTGTGTGCAGTTTTGGGCGCCTCAGTATAAGAAGGACATCAGACTATTAGAGAGTGTTCAGAGGAGGGCGACCAAGATGGTGAAAGGCCTCGAGGGCAAGACTTAGGAGGAGTAGCTGAGGTCAGTTGGTTTGTTCAGCTTGGAGAAGAGAAGGCTGAGGGATGGCCTCGTTGCAGCATACAATTTCCTCAAGGTGGGGCAATTTCCTCAAGGTTTGGTGACCAGCAATAGGACATGTGGAATTGTTGTGAAGCAGTGTCAGGGGGAGTTTAGACTGGACATTAGGAAAAGGTTCTTCATGGAGAGCGTGGTCGGTCACTGGAACAGGATGCCCAGGGAAGTGGTCATGGCACCAAACCTGTCAGAGTTCAAGGAGCGTCTGGATGATGCTCTTAGTCATATGGTTTAGTTTTCAGTAGTCCTGCAAAGAGCAGGGAGTTGGACTTGATGATCCTTATGGGTCCCTGCCAACTCGAGATATTCTAGCATTCTATGCTTCTATTATTCTGACCTTCTCTGTACATAAGTAGTTTACCCACATTATTATTTTTGTTTTTCATAGAATCATAGAATCATAGAATCATTAAGGTTGGAAAAGACCTCTACGATCATCAAGTACAACCATCAACTAACACCACCATGACTCCTAAACTAGGCCCTGGAGTGCCACATCTATACCTTTTTTGAACGCCTCCAGAGATGATGACTCCACCACCTCTCTGGGCAGCCTGTTCCAATGCCTAACCACTCTTTTGGTAAAGAGATTCTTCCTGATGTCCAATCTAAACTTCCCCTGATGCAACTTGAGGCCATTCCCTCTCATCCTATCGCTAGTTTCTTGGGAAGAGAGTCCAACACCCGCTTCACTACAACCTCCTTTCAGGTAGTTGTAGAGAGCGATAAGGTCTCCCCTCAGCCTCCTCTTCTCCAAACTAAACAGCCCCAGTTCTCTCAGCTGCTCCTCAAGAAGACTTGTTTTCTAGACCCTTCACCAGCTTCGTTGCCTTTCTCTGGACACGCTCCAGCACCTCAATGTCCTTCTTGTAGTGAGGACATTTCTGTACATTTTCTGTAATAATGATTCTTGAATGAGACTGTTAAGATTTAAATTATAGTAACAATAAATTCTTGGTTTTACTTAATGTATATGTAAGGTGTGCTTCCTCTCTGCCCATAAAGAAAATCTTGAACATAACAACATTCAGCCTGCCTAACCACAGCTGCTCCTTCAGACTTGCATATCATGTCATAACTTCTAGGTGACACGTATATATAGGTAGCCATCTTTGATTTGGGCTATAAAGCATCTTGGAGACAATGCCATAGACCTCTTGCACCACTTGGTATTTTGCAAAATATTTGTGTACAGAGTAGAGGAGAGGTTTGATGTCATCACAGTAGTCTGTGTTCTTACATCAGTGTTTTAGTTTGAATCAGGAGAGAATTTTTGGGAAGGATCTCACAATAATTCCCATGTGTCGTACTTTGTTTTCTATCGCAGATCTTGGTAGACCACAAACTGAACTCTGTTTGGAAGAAACTAAAATAGAAGAAGTTTGGGGTTCAACCAAAGCACTCAAGCTGTAAATGGGCATGCAGACCACACCGCTGGGTTAGATCTAGTATCAAGCAAAAAAACTGAGATGTGTATAATATGCATACAAGGTCTTTAAAAACAACTGTTCTTCAGTGCAGATCCTCTGCTGCTAGTCTGAATTATTTCTTAAAATAGAAACAGCCTATATTTCTGAGGAAAACTGGTGAGCTGGGAATCAGAAATTAGTGCACTGAGTAGGGACGAGGAAGATTTCCCAATAAGCCAAGCTGCAAAGTGACATATTGGGCATCTTTCACCAGCACTTTGAGGTTGTGCTGATACTAGAACCACTGGAGGAAGAGGTACATCTTTCAAAACTTCAGCCATGCCAGGGATTCATACAAGTCTCTTGCTGTTCCCAGAGAACTGGATATTTTCAAAGTAACACTGTATACTAGTCATGAAACTTGAGCTTGAAAAACACAAAACCACCAGGTTTCTGAGAATGTTTTAAGTGTTTCCAAAACAATATCTGCACTGCGGCACTTTGAAGTTGAGTAGCATATTCCCCATGCAAACTTTTCCGTGAAAATATACTACCAAATACTCTCTCTTTGACCTCAGTCTTATCTGAAAGCATTTTTAAGCTGGAGTTATTTGGAAGGGGAAAATATCACTGTTATGACTTCAGTGCTCTAAATTACTGTTTTGCCATGGGGATGAAGAAAAGAGGAACTATTTCTAAAGAGGCAATGGGAGTAGGACACAAACATTGTTGCTTTGCCAGCAATACTCAATCATTTTCACCAAATGCTTAAAAAAAAAGAAGAAATTTCTTTGAAATGAAAAGAAAGAGAAATGAAAAGAAAATATCACAAAGCTTAATTTAATTTTCAATACTGCAAAGAAAGAAAGGAACAACGAACAGGCAAAATTATGTTAATTCCATCACATTCAGTGGTAATAATCAGGCCCCACAGATGTGGTCCCCATAAAGTAGTACATATACATCTACCCTGAATATGCAATCGGACACAGCGTCTTCATTTCCTGAGCTAACGGCTGGCAGTGTTTATACATGTTAAACGCCAAACAGCATTAAGACATGATTATTTTGTATAATTTTGCTCGCAAAATACCTTGAAACTTCCTTTACCAAAGATGTTTTATAAACATGTCATAATCTCTCCACTCAGAAGAAATGGTTAAGTAATAAATATTTATATTTGCTATATCCATTTTGTAATGTGAAATATTAATGCTAGGTTTTTTTACTCCATATAAAAAACCATTTGCTTACAAATATTTTCAGGTTTTATATTCCAGCAGCTTTTGAGTACATGTGCAGAAGTGGCCAAGAAATCTATTTGATACAGTTGTGTTTACATTAGATGTCAGTCAAATTGTCTTAATCCAGCTAAATTGTTGTATGAATAGGGAATGGGAGATTAAATTGTAGATACAGTGGAGCAAAGCAGGAGAAGACACTAAATATTTCATACACTGCCAGGAGGACTTTGGTAATATTTCCCTCATTGAACAAACTAGTTGGCTTATCCCATATGTAATCTGGCATGCAATTACTTCTGAAATATCTTGGAAAGAGCTATTGGGGAGGTCTTAGGCTAGAAGTGTCCAGCTTCATTCTTGTATCTGGAAGAAACCCCTGTGCTCATGAAGATGGTGACCAAGTACTGGGATATACTTCTGCTAGACTGGCTGGCTTGGGGAAGGAGATGAGCAGTGCAGGAAAGCTTTAGACACCCAGTGAAGCGGCCACACCACAGTGTGTGCGACCTGATGTTCCCCCTTCAGCTCAAGTCTGGGACATCCTTGTGCTGGGAGCTGTGGGCATATACCACCACACAAACACAAGTGCAAGGAAGAGTCCAGCATTTGGAGCACAGTAAGTAAATGACCTCAGATTAAGTTTCTTAGAGTATCTAGAATGATATGCCTTGGGTTTTCATCCTATGCTAAGGACTGCATGCAGGAGGACAGGAAAGCCAACAGACAGACCTTGAACCAATACTTGAAATTATCTGCAAAAACGCTGTTTGGGATTCTGAGCTGTGGCTGCAGCTCCTGTCCCTGCCACAGACAATCCATGGGACCTTGAGCAAGTCACTATGTACTCTACCTGTCTTACTGCCACAGCTTAAAATCCGAGTATGGAAACTTCATTTCCTCACTGTTTGTCTTCTTTGTCTCCACAGAACAGCAAGATTTTTATTGTTCTGCTCTACAATAAGGGCATTAAGGTCTTTCATGGAGTTGCCTGTCTTGTGAACAGTAAATAATAAGTATGCAATTCTGTTATATGAAAGAGTAAGCTTTATGTCCCGTATTATGTTGCTGTTTAAACAGTCTTATAGCTATTTCAACTGGAAAAAGCAAGCATCGGTTTTCACCCAATACTGGGGCAGGGATCTTTTCTGCATTCGGCGAGAAAGGGGACATGTGACATCCTCGAGCCACCTGCGTATTCTGATTATTGAATGGCATGAGATGTGCATAGACATTCTGCAAAACATTTTTCTATCTGCTGGGTTAACCATGTGCAAGAAAGGAATAAATGCTGAGTTTTAGATAAATCCACTGTGTTTCCAGCTTAATGGCAGTGGGCAACTTGCTTTCGTTCCCAGTGCCAGCAGCACTTTTGTATCTAATTGTTGATGTGTTACTGCTACTGAACAACTAATGTCAAATGACCCTTAAAATAAGAACATTGCAGATGGGGAAGGTTTCATTTTCTATTTATTTGTCCCCCCACCAAGACCATCATAATGGATGGGATATCACAGTTACAGAACTGTGAATTCACCCCCAGGATTTTCCAGCTGGAAGAGATGACAGCAAGGTACACAGCTTTCACTTAGAGGAGACAGCTCTGCAATTCTAGACCTGGATTCTTCTCCACCCTCTCCCCCACAACACACATGGCACCAGCTCATGCTTCCCTTCACGCTCCCTCCTCCTCACCTCTGTAATTTAAAGACTTAGAAGTTTTAACTGAAAGTTACTATAAACCCTTTCGCTGCTCAAACCACCAGTTAGCTTTTGTTCAGACCTGAGTCTAGACGGAGGTGTTTGGAAACACAAAGCTGTGCTAGGCTGTAATTCTGTCACACTCAGAACTGAGCACAGCAGGAAAGCAGAGGAGCCATCTGCTGTAACTTTGGCCACATCGAGTTCACTGAAGAATTATACATTTTATATGCCTTACCTAGCAGCTCCAGGCTTAGTTCCTCCACACATGCTTTATAACAAATTCCCCAGAAATTTCCATGGTAACACTGAAAAATATCATGCTGAATTCAGTAGCCACCTCTGCTTGACTTTGTTTTGAACAGAGGCAGCATCACTTTACACTGGTGTTACCTGTCCCTGGACATCTGTGGATCAGCATAGCATGAGGATGGAGTACTTTCCACACTGCACTCGGAAGGAACTGGGCACTGCTCGTGGCTCTGCCACTGGTCGCTGGCATAATCGTGAGCAAACCTGTTTGGGCACAGTAAAAATCATTTTATATAACATACATAATTTTACATTACATTTAATTTATAAATTAATTTTGAACTGTAAAATTATAAAATAATAAAATATTCTAATGTATTGTTTCATATTAGTACCTAAGCACAGGTATCTAGAGCCATCTGGTATACTCTAGGGTAGTGGCTTCCAGTTCCAGTTCCACTTCCAAAAATATGTGCACTTCTTATAGGACCTTTGTTCATTTCTGCCAAACCCATGTGATTGTTTCAAGTACCTTGGGGGATCTCAAATCAAACTGGATACATCTATTTAGGCAATTGAACTGAGCTTTGCACCTCTGTTTTCCCTGCTAGCTCTAGCTTGATCAGCATAATGCTGAGAATTATAAAATGCTGCTGCAATGCACATAATAAGGAAAGGATCATATAAATGTCTTCAGAAAAAGAGAAAAAGCTGTATGCATCAAGCTATCAAATCAGGCTTGTCTCTATCCATCTAAGATTAATTCTTTTCATTTGTGTGCTTGTTAATGTTGCATACAGGATTATTTTCCTTTAAAATGGGAGCACATAACTGCCTCACCTCATCCCTTCTACTCTTAAAGAGAGCCTCCTGATCCCCTAAAACTCCAGAAGAGAAAATTAATGCAACATCTGGATTTTATAGGTAGGAGTGACAACATGCTCCAGTTTTTCTTTCTAGTCAGTTGCTCCCTGACAATTCAAAAAAACCCCAGGGTTTCTGCAGAAACTAAGCAGTTAGTCTGAATGTGAAGCAAAATGCACTCATGAAAAAGCAAGCTCACCTGGATGATTATCCCTCCACCAAGAAAGGAGGCAATCAGGCCAAAGAAAGCAGAATTTCTTTCCAAAATGAATTAAAGACAGAGGCAGAACCAAAGCTGCAAGAATAGATGGAATCCCAAGCTCGTATTTTGGTGTCTACTAATACAGTTGAAGACAGGAGTGTGCGTGTTTGTGCACTTGTGTCACTTTTTGTACATTTTAGAGAGAAGAAATTTCTGTCTTCTCACACCTCTGAGATTTTCCGTGAAAGGTTCCGCACAACTAGAAAAGTTTGGGGTTTTTTCACCACAAAAAGTCACATCCAACAAAAAAGTTTTGTGTAAATGGGTCCATTTCAACCAGTTTCTACCAGAAAGAGATCAGATCTTGTCAGAGTGTTAGGGAAGACTTACTTTTCAGGAGGAGCTCCTGGGGCTCCCGTGCATCCCACCAGGGAACTTTGAAACTTGAAACAAAAGTCTGTGGGTCTGTTCAGCCTGGAGAAGAGGAGACTGAGGGGAGACCTCATCGTGGTCTACAGCTTCCTCACAAGGGGAAGAGGAGGGGCAGATGCTGATCTCTTCTCCCTGGTGACCAGTGACAGGACCCGAGGGAATGGCAGGAAGATATGCCAGGGGAGGTTTAGGTTGGACATTAGGCAAAGGTTCTTTACCCAGAGGGTGGTGGAACACTGGAACAGGCTCCCCAGGGAGGTTGTCATGGCACCAAGCCTGGGAATATTCAAGGAGATTTTGGACAATGCTCTCAAACATATGGTGTGAATTTTGAGGTCCCCTATACAGGGTCAGCAATTGGACTCAATGGGTCCCTTCCAACTCAGGAGATTCTATGATTCTATGAAACAAGAAATTCAAGAAACACCAGCTTTAGATCAAGCTCTCAGGTCTTACACAGGATTTTTCTTGGTCCTGAGGACTCTCAGGTTTGGACATTCCTTGGCCTCAGTGTTCTAGGAGATTATCTGATTGTCCTTCAAATTTGGGATACTACCTGTCTCACTTAGGGAGACAAACCTTTTGTTCTATTATTTTTCATGGAAGTATTGGGCAGGGTGAGAGAAGATTTTTTTTTTTTCCTGCAAGGTAATGCAAGGTAGTTAGGAGAATTTCTTCCAGTTAAGAATTAATATTATTTTGAAAATAGGGAGAAAATGAAATGTGTCTCATAAGACTGACATTTCTCCTGAAAACCACCCACCAGCTCGGAATTAGCTGAAGTGTGTTGGCAGTGTGGATCCTAAATGCAGCTGTGGGAGTCATGCAGCATCATAGAGATGATGCAGGAGAAGGGACTTTAAACTACAGCTTCTTCTGTGACGTTCCACAGCTTTGGATGGGGAGGAAGCATTTGGGTATGAATTGGTGGGAACACACTAGCAAATCCACCCACTCCTGTATGGCAGACAACTTTTCCGGATGATTCATAGCATGTGTCTTACAACACCTCAGATCTTGACATCTTCTTTAAGCCGTGTACAAGTTGTCCAAGAACACATACACTGTTATTCGCCTGGGTTTCACATTGCCCACGTTATTATGTGACAGTCTTCCAATTCATTATTTCCTTATTGGGAGTTACATTCAAGAAGTATCTAAACTTAGTGCCAAAACAGGGTTTTATCTTGTGATAGGGCTTGTGTCTAGTTTCACAGGAGTTGTTGGCAAAACTTCTGTTGATCTTGATGGGGGAGATCTGGGATATTGCAGTTAAAGTACTGTGAAAGCAGATAGTCCACCTTGCAATTCCTGCTGCTCATTTCTACTTTCCAATGAGGATTCACCAGAAGCAAAATGAGTCTCCAAAAGAAACAACCTTCCCTGGGTTAAGTAAGAACATTAGGACCTCTGAGTGCTTCCTAGTAATTCTCTTATCTGCCTTCTGCGTTTAAGTAGCTTATGTTCTTCCATTTTCTTCCCAGGCAGTCTGGATTTCTAAGTGGTTTTTTGGGAACTAGGGCCTTTCCACTGTACAGTATACATACACAGTATACACTTTCCTAATTCTTTCTGCAACTGACAGGTGCTTCTGTATACCCTCTTCCTGGCTAATAAAATATAATTATTGCAAATATTATAAATTGTAGTAAAAAATCAGTGTTGAAAAGTGTCTTAAAACATGTTGCTTCCCACAGCAGAGGACTGGACTCAAATGATTTAGGACGTTCCCATGTGTCTTACGTTCATATCTGCTACACTTTTTTTTTTTTACGCCCAGTGGGTTCCTGCAAAGAGTTCATTATGTGACTTCCATTAATATAAAAAAGAAAAAGTTGCTTCCACCTCCAAAGGAGGCCTAATATGCAAATAGAGAGGAGAGAGGAAATCAGCAAGACTCTGCTTCAAAGGCAAATCACCAGGATCAATTTCTACTACCAGGATCAATTTCCATTTTCAAAATTAGTGATTGGGCATTTCCAGGGATAACCTGTCTTCCAACCTAACATCCAAGTGCTGTTTGTCTGTTTGCTAGGGAAAAAGTCCACTGTAGTGGAGCTAGCATGAGCAGCTTATTAAAGCAGTAGATCTGCTCTCAGCAGAGCTGGAACAAAACCCTTGGAACTGTTAACTTGCCTGATGACTATGTGTGGCAGAGGGAGTGGAACCCAGGTCTCTCCTGAGCTGAGGGGATAACTGCTGAAATATTAAATGAAGGCAGAGAAACAATACCAGCTCCTGTTTCAGTGTTATTTTGCATAATGTCCCTTAAGTTGTTTAATCTGAAGAGTATTCGGATGTTGGGATCTAAAAACTACAGATGGAAAGGAATGATTAGTCTTGCGAGGACTAATGGGAATTAAATGCTCACAGCATTTAGGTAATTCTGGACCTGCACAGACATTGCAGACCCACAGACTGCCTCTGGAGGAACCTGAAACCTGGGTCAAACGTGCTCCTTTTGCCTAACTTCAGAAACCTCAGATGAGCCTGTCATATTAAGTCTCTGGGTGACAAAAGAGCTGTTGTTAATAAGCTCTTCTAAACAAGACTCTTCATCATAAAAAGTCTGAAGTAAATCAAGTGAATCAGAGTCTAATTGTGCTTCTCCTTTCATTACAAAAACAATTTGGGCAACCAGCTCAGATGCAGACTTCTTGCTCAGTACACCTCTTAACTGAGAAAAGGTGTATCCTGCTCCTCATGGTTTTGAAATCTTTAAAAGCTTTCAGGGTTATTCTGTGGCAAATGGTAGCTGATGAGACTCTTAATTCCAAATTCAGGTATGTAAAATGGCAGTCTGACAGCAGGTAATCTCCCAGGTCCTTTCATGTACCTAGCTATTAGTCTTTCAGAGCTTAAGTCTTCATTAATAGAATAAAAATAATAGTACTATCCAGGATCAGAAAGATGCCGTGAAGGTAATTACTTTAAAAATTGCAAGGTGATACAATGCTACATAAATGAAATTGTGTCTGGCATGCTTTAGATCATCATCAAAAAATCTGTTCATCAAAAATATTTATATGATGTCCTGGAAAATCCGTAGAGACATCTAAAATGTGACATAGCTCGTTTCCCTCTGGCTGTCAGTCTTTTTTAAAGACCACATGTGCTCTGTTTGTTCACTGCTGATCAGTGAACTCATTTATTCCAGCCTGCCAGTCCCATCATGGTGCCAGTCCATTTCTCATCCCAGCTCCCTTAATTATTTTATGCAAACTGGGATTGCCCAGTGGAAATACTATACTGAATCAGGCCACCTAGCCATGTCTTCTGCTTTGGATGTGCTATGTCTTACAGGAAGTAAAGAGAGAAATTTGGGGGGAGGTTTAGAGGAAAAGGAAGGAGAGAAAACCATATTGCATCTGGTTGATTTTGCAACAATGCAAATGAAAAGAAAATAAAAGGGATTTTCACTGGTAAAGGAGAGAACGTGAGAGAGAGGTCGTGCTGTTTCATGAGTTTCTCTTGGTCATTAGCACAGTGTTAATTTCTTTTCTCTCTTTTACCTTTGTGTTAGCTATTTGCCACTCCCTTAACTCTGCAGACTATAGAAGTGGACGATGGACATGTATCTCATCTAGTCACGAAACGTCTATGCTTATCCCCCATTAGATTAATGTTTTCAAGTCATATTGCAGCAAAGTAATAACCGTCAGTAGCATTTACACATTTTAAGTAATTTTTCTCCCTTGTCAAGACATCAGATTAACATTGTAAAGGAGAAACTTAATGCCCATGCAGTATTTAGATAAAGAAACAGAGAAATGATGTCTAATCAGTCCTAGTGTGAGTGATTTTATTAATTCTTGTTCTAGCAGTTCCAGATATTTGATGCTGTCGGTCATTTGTTTCCCTTTCAGTTAACAAACAGGTTCATTAGCTCTGTTTTTTTAACCTGTTCCAGGAACTTTGAACCCTTCTAATTACCTTTCTCTGGGGAAAAAAAAAAAAAGTGAAATGATTCATTTCATTTCTGGTTGAATGCTTCATCCACTGTTTTTAGAACTTATTCCAGATACAATGCTCACTAGTGAATGGAAACCAATGCATGTTGATAGAGAAAACAAATTGGTGAGTCATCACTGCCTAGTTACCTTGGCATTAATATATAAATAGTGTTGATGGATACTTAGAATTCTGTGGCACAATTTGGTCAAAACAATTTAGGAAATTTTGGCTGCTCACAGTTGCCTAGGAAGGCATTGCTCCTGTACCTTAATGAGGTTTTGGAAGATCAAAACCAAAGCACAAGACTGTCCTTCCTCATTCATAAACAACATCTGAAACAATCTGCTGGATACTCCAGAATTTATGTTATTCATACAGTCTCAAGATAATAAATTCCTTGTGGAGCCAGGTGGATTTTTTATTTTTCTACATATACTGGTTCTTTAGTTGTCCATGTCTTTCCTTGAGTCATTTCTTCATTTTCCCCATTCTTTCCAAGGTCATCTGAAGGTTTTCTCAACTAATATAAGAAATGAATTCACCTTGGTTTATTTGTTCCTTCAAAAACAGACAGACCAAAACTACTACTTCCAGAAATCAACTTGTCCCTTCCTTTATTCAGACTGAGAAGCAGACTTGCTCAACAAATAGCTCCAATTTATGTCTATCATTCACAGTGTAAGGTAGTTGTCAGTGTGGGAGAATATGATATAATACAGCTCTGTCTGCTCTGTTTCCTGAGCTCCAGGGGCCTTTTTGCGGTGCTATTGACCTTGGCAGAGCTGAGAAGTTTTATTTAGTGTTGCTGTTTTCTTCACTGAAGTTTACATATTTTAACTGGCTCGGAAGATGTGTGTGTGTTTCAGACAATAAATGACTTCAGGCATTCTGATTCTATCCGTCAGTGAGATATATCCTCCCCTGCTCTGAAGGCTACTACATTTTATAGGGAAACAGTTGAAGATATTATATGCTGGTTGTACTATTTGGCAGATGTGTGTTGCTAGGAGAAATTGGAAATGCATATTATTTCAAGGTTGTGTTTTTTTTTTTTTTTTAATAAAAAGGACTTTAAAATTTTGTTGATGCTTTGAAAGCCTGGCTTTGTACCAAGGTAATATTATGTTTACTCAATGCACAAGTAGATGACTATTTCTTAGAGTTAATATTCTGAAATTTATTTAAGTAGTAGAGGTTTGTAAAAATAAATACTTAACCCATAAATACTTTCTTTTTTCAAGGATTAGGTAAAATAAAAACTAAATACAAGAAATGAAGTGCTTGTCAATAGTCTTGTATGGAAGAGCATCCTTACAATGACAAACTACTGAATGCCAGAAGAAACATGATAAGTAGTGCAGCCACATTCAAGAAAATTCCTGCAAGATTCAGCCCATAAGCGCTATCTAGTACAGTCTGTACCAATACAATATCTTTAAGAATCTGACCATAAACAGAGACGAACATACATAAAAAATAAGTAATTACCTAGGTAAATAAATGAAAAGTAACTGCAATGTCTGGTTATCATCTCTGGAAAGAAATCTCCTAGTCTGTGAAAAACTTAAGACAGTTATCCACAGATCTTGGATACGTTTCTACAAAATCTATTGTGTTCTTAGGTGTCAGATCAGTGCTTGACCAAGTACTGAACACATCTGTAATGATTTTGGGAAGAGAGTTTTTAGCTGGAATAGGAATGTGACTGAATTAACCTTTCTGAATGAAGGAGGGTTTATGTGGCTAATTTCCCTAGAGCTGTCTGGAAATTATAACCTATAACCTCCCAAGCTGTTTACAAACTATGAAGTGGACAAAGAAAATAATTGGGGAATGCATAGAGAGGAACAGAACATTTCCTCTTGTTTCTTCAAGGTTTTCCCCAGAGAAATGTTTGGGGTGAGCCATTAAATGACCAAATAAACACAAGCATTTAGAGCATATTTCTTCCAGTGCAAGCATGATTTCAGGTTTGGCTGTGCTCTTAATTATAATGAGATTATTCAACATGGTCTGAAGCAAACATTTTCGTTTCATGACAGGTAGCAGCGGTCACAGCAGAATTGTCACCTTCCCCAAATTTTTTATCAGAATATTCACCTTCAGCTACCATTATTTCTGAAGTGGAAAGGTGGCAAAGATATTGCAAGGGAAAACGACTGTTCTGACATTTCCTACGTCAGGTGCAACACAGGTCTTTTTGTAGCTGTGAATAGAGGTGAAGCAAGGTTGGTAGAAATAGGAAATATCTTTTATTATATCCTTGAAAAAAAAACACAAGTGCTTTTAAACCCCTTTCTTCAGATCTCAGAGAGAAGCAGCAGCCTTCAAGATAAAATCCAGTTTGAAAATAGTAGTTCTGAATTTCACTTGGTCTCATTTCTCAGTGTCCCTGATGCTTTCCTGTATAATGGTACAACATACCTGGAGAGGGACATGGTACTCAATAGTTTTTCCAATGTAAAAACTTTGGGGTGAACATATATTTTTCTTTTGAGACCCAGGGCAAAAGGCTTGAAGTTTCAGTGCTTGGATCTTTCTCTTTCTCCTATCTTTGGTTTTCTCTGTTTACTACAATTCTGAAAACACATCTTTCTTCACTCTCTATTTCTAGTACATTGATGTTTCCATCAGAGCTGAATCATCTCACAGACAAAGCAGAAAGAAGGGGACTTTAGGGTACAAGTCTTGTGACTTATATGTCTGTTTTGGGATGAGATGAGTCACACTTGATGGGTCTTATTTTTCTCCATTTATTGTAGAGGGAGTTCAGAGGACTACG